>BMAO01006952.1:0-95582 GCA_019973975.1 Trichonephila clavata | reverse complement strand
GATTCAAAAAATAAATTTAAAATTCATAAGAAAAAGTATGAAAAAATAAAATTCACTCTATACATTTTTCTAAATATTTAAGAATTGTTCATCTTTTCTATTTGCTTTTCAATGATTTTAATATTAATTTAAATGCATTGGCAGTGTGTAAAATTTAAATTGAGTCTCAATTTCCATTTCAAGCCAATAAATGGATCAATTAGTTCTAAAACTGTAAGAAATAGAATAAAGTTTTACTGCCAGATACATATTTCCAGAATTGAACAATAATAATGTATAGTTAAATTATTTGATTTTTACAGACGATTTTTTTATAGATAGATTACCAAACTAATTAGATTTTAGAAAGGCAGACGAATTTTACCAAATATATCGAATCTAAATTTTGGTATTAACATAAATAAATTATACAAAAATAAGATTTCAAGAATATACCATACAATTTTATTTAAAGATAATAAAAAAATAACTGAGATATTACAAAAAGCCATTCTAAAATAATTATAATTAGAAAAATGTTCTTACATTCACATTGTTAGTAAAACGTATTTTTTGGAATTTGAATTACAGTTTTTTCTATGTACAGCTGAATTATAATGTTAAGCACCAACACGAATACATTACTTGAGAAAATGTTTTGACTGGATGCATCAGTAAAGTTGACTCTAAGATAGATAGATATATTGTAAAAAATATGGTTTGCTGGACAACTTTTTTGTAAGCATTCCGAAATTATAGAAGAACTGCTTAAGTTTTTCCTCGAGTTTCAAAATGAAGTAAGAGAGTTGACGAGGTTACTAACTGTGACAATTTTTAATATCATTTTTTTCGAGTAATTTTTTCTTTGCGTATATTTTTAGAATGTCTGTTATTATATTGATTCTGATTGGATAAACTTTGATTTAATATAATGAAAATAATTTGCCATTTAAACAAGTAATGCAAAAGTATCATCTTGTCCCAATATTAGGGATAAGATGACAATTATAAGAAATGACATCATAAAATTTCATGCACAATATACGAAAACTTAGTATAGTTCATTAAAATTCAGCACCTAAAAACACACGGAAGTATTTGGTAAGATAAAAATCTCCAAAGCTATGGCCTAATTAGGCTTTTGATATTACTGACCCCTTGCTGGGTGGCGTAATGGTTAGCCTGCCTTGTTTGCCCAAATTTGCGGTTCGACCCCGGCTCAAGTTGGTGGGTGCGAAAACGTCCATATGGTGGGATATGATGGCATAAAAGATCCTCGGGTGTCTGTTTTCTTGGGTTCTCGACAAAACAACGAACAGTTTCGCATCGTCAGAGCTCAGATACGTCCCTCAGGGGAGGAAACATGGGTGTCAAAATTATTGCGGTAATTAGTATACACTATATGGTGCTGCACTAAAAAGAAATACCAGCTCCCAGGAATGTACTGGCTCTGCAATGGAAAAAATATCCTAAGCCCCATTAGAAATAAAAGGAAATGAAAAAAAATGTTTATCGTCCAATTGATACTCTGTTGTTAAATATAGAAAAATTACATAATACGAAAAACACAGAAAGGCTTAATTAAGTCCTCTGTAAGAAAAATATATAGAGATAAGCAAAAATACATTGAATCAAGCACACAAATAAGTAATATTTTAAAATATGCTTCACTCTCTCTATTCATTAATGAAAACAAAAATTATTCGCCATTTCTCTGTCTAAAAGTATTTCTCTAGTTTCAGTCCCATTTTCGAATAACCAAAGACAATTTAAACATATTTTCATAAATTTAATTTCACTATTCGCATTACATGTGGATTCATAACAATAGGTGACACTAACATCCAATTAATATGCTCTTGCCCGAACAAACACAAATAAAAAAGCAATTAAGTGAAGTCAAAACAAATTCCTACATTTTATAACAATTTCTATGACACAAAGAACTAATTTTCTTCGAGGCATCAACACATCGGTGATCCTTCGAATGCGATGCTAATCAACTTTACGTTTCACATAACATGTATTGTGCTTCGAAGAAATTAAAATCGCCTCTCCTGTGAAAAGAGACACTAGGAATTATTTATTGTCGAAAAGTAATTAGTTCCCTTAAAAATGTTTAGTCAATAAATCTTTATTTTTTCGCTCGATGTGCGAACACGTTTTGTAGTAAGTTAATTAAACAGATATTGAACAGAAGTGGTTTCATATTGAGTAGAAAAGGCTTCAATCGTTGAGTTTTTGTTTGAATAATAAGAATTTAATTTAAACGAGCGAGAATGTCCCTAATGACCTTCATGTTTAAATTCAAATACTTTCTGATACTTTTTGCTTTTTGTGTAACAATATACATTTTGTAGAGTTCTTCAGTTCAAGAAGACATGTATTTCTAATAATAAACAAATAATATAACAAAATTTTTTTAAGTTAATTCCTATTTCGAATGTTTGAGTATAAAGTATTTTTTTAAAATTGAAAATTTGAATAAGAGAGATATATATATGCCGTGTTTTAAGTCAATATCAAGAATTTTTTAAAAACGGTTTTTATTCAACGAGCAATTTCTGCGTCTGCTCTGAGAGAAAATGGACAAGCAATGAAGTATAAGAGACTTACACTTATGTCCAGATGTCTTAAGTACCCTTCTTAGGGCGAAGTTATATTTGAAATCATGGCATATGAGACTATAAAAATTAATGATCTAGGATTAAAAGTGTTCTGTTTGTAGCTATCTGTTCCGCGAAAAAATAGGGATGCTTAATATAGGACTTGAAGATGTAATGGAAAGTAAAAGTTAAATGCTGTATAGGGAATTTAATTTTTTAGGGTTAATTTATATAATTATCCTTACATTAATTATACATATATATACTGGTGTCCAAAAGTTAAGCAAAATCGTAAAATGCGAAAAAACATGGATAAATATTCGTAAAATTATTCCAAATTTCATGCGGATATTAATTGGGTGAGAAAGAAACATTGGGTTTATGCAAAACTTTTCAGTCGACTACGTCTGCGCGAACCACCGGCGCGTGTCGGAACGCAGAGAAACTGATTCACGCAGCAATAGGCAGTTCAGACAAGTTCGTGCAACTGCTGTGCGAAGGAACGTTGTTAATCATCAAAACAAGGTGAATGATGGCACAAAGACGCCAATTGGACATGTTTACGAAAGAAGAATCGTTGGAATGCTGGAATCCTCACGATCACAAACCGAAGTGTCTCGAATTCTGAATGTGGACCAGTCTGTGATCTAAGACTGTGGCAGAGGTTTCAAAAAACGGAGATGTTACCCGACAACCAGTATCAGGTCGACCAAGAGTCACACACCCTCGCCAAGACCGATATCTGGTAATAAGTGCGCGACGTCAGAGGGCAGTACTGTCAGAGCACTGGGTTCGGCGCTCACAGTCGCCACAGGAATACGAATTTCGAGACAACTGTTTACAGGAGACTCAATCATGCTGGCCTGTATGCCAGAAGACCAGCAGTTTGCATTCCCTCACGTCTGCGCATAAACGCGCTCGTTTGAACTGAGTTTGAAATATCAACATTGGGAGTGTGGGCCAATGTGATGTTCAGTGACGAGTCCCGGTTTAGTCTGAGTAGTGATTCCTCGGCGGGTAACGATATGGAGAGAACGTGGAATACGTTTTGAACCAAGAAACATAACGGAAAGACATCATTTTACATCAAGGGGAGTAATGGTATGGACGATCGCACAGACCTCCATTTCATTGACACGGGGTCTTTGACTGTTCAAAGATACAGAGACGAAGTTCTTGAGTCTTATGTTCGCTTGTTTCGAGGTGATGTCGATCCTGACTTCATGTTCAAGAATGATAATGCACCCTGTCACCGAGCGGTGCTGGTTGATGCTTCCTTGAAACGGAAAACATTCAGCGCATGTCGTGGCCCGCGAACTCCCCTGATTTAAATCCTATCGAGCATGTATGGGATATGCTCGGAGACAAATTGCAGCCTTTCGCACCCACCAAGCTCCGTTACAGAACTGAAGAGAGCTGTCCAAGAATCTTGGAACCATTTGAGCCATAACTCATTCATCATCTCATAGCAAGTATGTTAAATCGCTGTGCAGCATACCTGGCTGTCAGAGGTGACCACACGCCTATTAAACTGCAGCATCAATATTTTATTTAATGTTTTTTCATTTTTCTTTAAAGTGTGAATCGTTGCTATGCTCAGTTTTCTTTCAAACTGCTACTTTGGATAGTAAATTAATTATTATCATTTTTTGATTTACTTCCTTATTTTATTACCCTTTTACACTTGCATATCACGTTTCCTCCATTCTGATTTACAGTTCCTTCTTTATTCACAAAATTATCAAATATGCTTAACTTTTGGACATCAGTGTATATATATATATATCTTTATATATAAAATATACGTGTTACAGTGTTTATCCGCGATGGACTTCGAAACTACTTAACCGATCATAATATAATTTTGCATACTGTGTGTCATTTCGTCCAACTTAAAACATAGGATGGTTTTTATTTCAATTAATCACGCCATAATTTTTTTACTGCCGGAAATGTGAAGAATCCGAAAAAACGTTGCCAGATTCCCGTAAGGGATGCTCATGTGTCTGTGGAAGAAGATATTGCAACAGAGGGGTGAAGGTTCTCGGTACTCTCGCGTTATTTAAACAGCCACCCGATTTTTGTTTTTTAAATCAGACAAAAAATAATTAAAGAATCAGAAAGATCATTTCTTTCACCCCGATACGGTATATATATATATATATATATAATATATATATATTTGTGCAAAATAATGATATTTTCTATTTTTTAAGATTTTTTTTTATGAAAATGAGTTAAAACTGAAGCGCTTTTATGAAAAAATTTTTCTAAATCGTTGCGTATGAATTTATTTTCGTGTTATTAAAACGCTATTTTGTGTTAAATAAGTTCATGCGTTTTTCTTTTTGAATCAGTCATTTAAAAATAAAATGCTAAAAGCTTTTTTTCTATGATTTTTTTAAAAAATACTCCAAATTTTAACATTAAATAACTTTGTCATTTATTAAAATCATGGTACGAAACTTTTTTTACGTTTGAGAATAACGTTGTCCAACTTCTGTGTGAAGATTGAAAAAACTTGCTTAAAAATTACGGATTTAAAAATTTTTTTTTGTGATTTTCGTAAAATACCGTTTTTGCGAGAAGTAATTTAAACAGTTTTTTTGTACATTTTTTTTATTTAAAAGTACTTTGATTTTGCAATTAATGTGTGAAATTTTAAAACTTTAACGTGAAAGTTAAGCGATCAAAAAAATGAAAACTTTAAAAAAATTCTCAATTGCGTCGAGGTCATTCACTTTGCGTTAGCTTTCTGTTTGGAAGACGGGAAAGGTCGAGGTAGTTTTGAGTCTTTCGCTGAGTAGTAAAAAGGGGAAATCCCCCATAACACAGGACGCTCATTCATAAAACGCATCACAACCAAAGTTTTTTTTTATTCTTAAAGATTGATTTATTGAAAAACAGTAGAATAAAAGAAAAAAATATTAAAAAAAATTAAGGAAATATTCTTAAATATATTTTTATTACTTAGTATTATTTTCTTTTTGATTTCATACTGTGAAATGAATCAATATCGTTGCGTTTAAATAAAAATTATTTTTAAATCTTTTAGTAACAGTGATTTAAAAAATAAAAAGCCAAAAACGTTTTTGAACAAACTTTAATAAAACACTCAAAATACTAAATAATTAATAATTTCTTCTTTTATAAAGATAATTGCATGAAATTTTTTCCCCGTGTGTCAAACGTTTCAAAAAATCCTCACAATTTTACTTCAAGATTTAAAATGTAGTGAAATTTTGTAATTTGAAAAATTTCTACTTTTCTGTCTTTTTTCAACATACAACTATTTTTAAAAAGGCTACATTTTCGTTTCCGGAACTAAAAAATTGCAACGAAAGAATTGAAAAGTGAGTAAGTGATTTATAAATTCGCACTGTTCGCCTATTCGAGGGTTTGGCGATAGACCTCGAAATTTTCAATCATGGTCAAGTGACGAGGACGACACCTGAGCTTTCACCCATCTCTCCTAATTACCACACCACACCAACGCAAGAACAAATTTTGAAAGAGGGAGTTTTAATGACATAGTTAAAGAAATCACTCACATCGCGCATACACACACATAAGTGCTATCGTCCTGAGGGAACGATTTGATTTATGATTTATTCTGGATTTGAAAACTTTGATTTATTCTGGGCAAGATAATCCAGTTGTTCGGATATACTATGTTTTCTTTTACGACATTTCCGGATGCGGGTCTTAGGTAGTTCTCTTTTTCATGCCCATTCTTCGATGGATTTGTTTATTTCATCCATTTTCTGGAAAGGGCAATACTTAAATAATTACGCATTCTTGTCAGTCAGTCTAAGTTAATTACTTATTTATATTATATTTATATAATAAATATGTTTATATGGTGCTAACGTACTATCGCAACAAAGCCAATGTTCAAGATAACTCAAGAAATTTGCAACCCTGATTTACCATGTGTCGTTCGAGTTGGATTGGCAACCATGTGCTTCCTTTCATATAATGTCGCCGATATCGTTGCTGTAATACGTAAGTAGGCCTTATATAATATCATGTACTATATAAGACTCTAGGAAAGCTTATGCCTGAGAGACACTTTTCTTCTCTTAGCAAACAAAAGAAGAGAGTTCGTACTTTCCACAATTAACGCTTTTATTTTCTGTTATAATCTCCAAGTTGTCATCATTAATATAAACCAAAGGATTGTGGCAACTTTTTCGTCAATAAACTTCCTTAAACTTTCGAACTTAAATTCTATCAGTCCATTTTTGCGCTTAAATACTCTTTTAACTGAATAAAAAAATAGAACACTTATTTCCTTTTTTTCTTAACTTCGATCTCTGACAAAAGAATAATCTTTTCCCCTGTTATTTTCGTTAGCACTGCTCTTCTCTCGTTCATTCGCTGGAGTTGGGTGGAAATGGGCTGTGTACATACAATTTTTATTTAAAAAAAACCCACGCACATAAAAATTTTAATTTCAAAACTAAGCGCGAGTCACCAATCCGAGCACAATTTCCCAAAACCCAAAAAGAAATAAAAAAAAATTGAGTAGCGTAACGCACCCGAACCTGACGCTTAGTTTAAGTTCACTTTCAGCAATACGCTCTTAAAGAATTTATTACTTAAAAAATTGCAACTAAAATTTAACTAATGTCTAAATCTGGATCTACGCTTAGCATTATCCAATCGGCACCAGCTATTAAAGAAGTAATGCAATTTAACTTCTATTGTGTAGAAATAATATTCATTTAATTTCTTTCAGACAAGTGAGAAAAATTTATATACAAAAAAACAAAAAACAAACAAACAACAATGGAATTTATAACATTTAACATTATTACAATTTATTACTTAAAAAATTGCAACTAAAATTTAACTAATGTCTAAATCTGGATCTACGCTTAGCATTATCCAATTGGCACCAGCTATTAAAGAAGTAATACAAATTTAACTTCTATTGTGTAGAAATAATATTCATTTAATTTCTTTTCTGACAAGTTGAGAAAAATCTTATATACAAAACAAACAAAAAAAAAAACAATGGAATTTATAACATTTAACATTATTACAATAGTCATTCAATTCATTTTATTTGTAAAAAAAAAATAGTTCTTTCTCTTATACGCGCTATTATTGAGGCTTAACTTCATTTTTCTTCCTAAGTTTTTTCCTCACTATCTATTGCATTTTCTTTTTGCATTGAAATTTTCCGCAGGATGGGGAAGGTTGGATCCTGCAAAGCAAGCTTAACCCTATTTCACTGTCCTAATTCAGTGATAGCTCTGTAAATATAATAATCTTCCATTTTGGTCTGTTGACTTCTTAAATGTTTATTTATATTTGACGGGTTTTTATAGGTTTTTAAAATCTATTTGCATTCGTTCTTAGCTTTGTAGGAATTACAATTTGTCTTTTATATTTTATTTTATTATGCTATACATATCACAGTCTTTTTTATTTTATTTAAAAATAATAATAACCTGGAGGATTACAATGGTAATTATGATTTTTAGGCAAAAATTTACAAAAGAATCAGGAAGAGTTTACTGTTGACCAAGCATCTAACTGCTTACGTGCATTGACTTGTTTGTAAAAAAATTCCGCTTGGTTTGCGATAAAGTCGAGAATATCAGAACTGGAAATACAATCAATGGAAAAATGTGGTGTTCTCCGACGACTCATAATTCAGTTTACATGAGTAATTCTCATTGCAGTATAATATGGAGATAATCTGAAATACGTTTGTAATGGGTCTATCCGCGTTTTTCCTAATAATCCTCATGGGAAAATGCTTTCTTTAAATGTTATTTAATTGAAAACTTGTGGTAACCTGTAGTTACCCCTTACATTCGAATCCTCCTGTCTATCTGAAAACCGGCTAGATGTGTAGGAGGAACTAAATAATCCATAGACATTATTCCAATTGAACTGATTTATTAATTCTTATCACTTATTAAGAAACAGACACAACACAATTCTAATTAAGGTATATAAACAATGGTAGAGTGCAGAGGTAAGATGCGGGGATAATATTACAACAGAACTTCAATATTACAGAACTACGCCGCACACTAATAATCAACTTTTACTTGATCAATTTTACGATACCTGATTCCTTAATGCTTCGGTTCCTTCACGGAGAACTTAAGGCACTATCTTTAGCTGGATCAAATGGCGATGGCTCCACGCTCGATAATATTTAATTTTACTGCTTTTCAATCTTTACTAAACACTTCTCCTTGCACACATCAAACGTATCAACTTCACTTAACCTGTTAAAAACTATGTGTCAACAGCTCCTTGCTTCACTTACTTCATATAACTTAACTTGACCTCTTACTTCACTCTCCTTCAACTCGCGAAAACCGAATTTATGTAATATTCCTCATTTACATAAATCACGTTTGGTTTCTCGAGAAGGTTGGTTGAAATAAATATTTTGATATTTAAAGATAAAAGAAGAAGTTAGCAGAAGCCCGTATAGATCTGTCACAAACTTCCTCCCGAAGAAGAAGATACGATATATGTAAATTATGTCGTGTATTTATTAGCTTTCAGATTCGAGAAGGAGAGAGAGAGAGAGAGAGGTTGGAAGCTAAAGAATGGCAGTGAGGATTAACGTAAGATAATGGAAAGCTAACCGAAGGTATGTAGTAAATTATCTGCTTAATATTTATAGTTGAAGATTGGTCAATTTGGTATTTGATTCGGATTAGCGTTGACTTAAAGTAAGTTATAAAATATATACTAAATTAACTTATATATTCTTCCTCGCTCTTGCTCCCTTAGTTTACAGTGCAATTCCTAATCTTGGTTGTTCAAGTTTCTTAGGTTGTTGAATCTCGTAAATAAATTGTGTTGTTTTGATTATGGATAGTTTTCCTTCTAACTCTCATACACTGATGGTTGGGAAACTCAACCATCATTACAATGTTATTGCCTTCATAACATCATAGGACGATGTTAGTATCGTGGTGGTGGTGTTTTGGTATGAGAGAGCATAATGTCTCACAAACAAAATACTCACTTTCATGTTTGGGGCTGCTAAGTAAGTGCTTATTAAAAGCACACAATAAAGCAAAACGAGGGTTATTTGCGACGGACCTCGCAATTTAGAATCATAATCAAGCGACAAGGTCGACACCTGAGCGGGCACCTAAACTTTCACATCACACCACCGGGAAGCCTTTGAGCCTTGACAGATTTAACGAGTATCAGTCTCTCTACACAGTGGGTCTTCAGCGGCATAGGGGTTTGAACTCATGGTACTATGTTTTCGGTGGAGTTTCCTTTAACGGAACAAAGTACAGGGATGAGATTATAGAAAACTTCTTGTCATTCTTTTTGAGATTCTAAGTGTCTGCATCTGTATTTATGGATGACAATACAAACACAAACCTTCTTAACTGCAGAGGAATATTATGAAAGTGAATATATCAGTCACATTCAATGGTTAGCAATATCCATAACTTAAATCTGATTAAGAATGTGTGGGACGTGTCAGATTGTCAACCTCCAGTAAGGGGAAATTATCGAGCCCAAATCCAATCTGTTGTAAGAGTGCCAGAACCTATCCCCACAATTGATATAGACTCACATTCGAAGCCTGGAATATTACTCTAATGCTTGTATTGCAGCAAGAAGAGCTGAACAACATTAAGATTGTGGCGGTGGTATCTGTAAAGCAGTAACTGCCTCCGGACAGAAGTGATCTTTTGGTCTAGCGGTAAGTTACGTGCTCACGGTACAGAAGGTTCCGAGATCGAATCTCCTTCTTTGGTGACCTTGGCTGAAATTTGAAAAAAACACCGCAACCTTAGTGCAGCTGTCGTGGCGCTATCTACCCGCCGCAAATGCAACCAAGCCGTCAGACAAAAATGACCCAGCCAACAAGCTGTCTCACTCAAATGACGCAACAACAAGCCATCACACCCAAATGACGCAACCAACAAACCGCCACACCCAATGACGCAACCAACAAAGCCATCACACCCAAATGACGCAACCAACAAAGCCATCACACCCAAATGACGCAACCAACAAAGCCGTCATACCCAAAATGACGGAAGAAACAAGCGTCAGAACCTAATGACACAACAGCAACAACTCCACGCTCACCATAACAACGATATCGTCCATTCACCTACCAACTCACTGGTATGGGAGGGTGTGGCGGTGGTATCTATGTAAGCCAGTAACTGCCTCCGGACTGAAGTGATCATTTTGGTTCAGTGGTAAGTTACGTGCTTGCCGAGATCGAATCTCCTTCATTGTAACCCTGGCTGAATTTTGAAAAAAACGCAACCTTTGCGCAGCTTGTCGTGGCGCCATCTACCCACCGCAAATGCAATCAAGCCGTCAGACTCAAATGACACAACCAACAAATCGTCTCACCCAAATGACGCAACCAATAAGCCGTCACACCCAAAAGAGGCAACAAACAATTCGTCACATCCA
This sequence comes from Trichonephila clavata, assembly GCA_019973975.1. NCBI lineage: Eukaryota > Metazoa > Arthropoda > Arachnida > Araneae > Nephilidae > Trichonephila > Trichonephila clavata. The sequence goes on along the minus strand of BMAO01006952.1, from coordinate 84,561 downwards.
AAATGACGCAACAAACAAGCCGTCAGAACCTAATGACGCAACAGCAACAACTCACACGCTTGCCATAACAACGATATCGTTCGCCTACCTACTCACTGGTATGAGAGTGTGTGGTGGTGGTACCTATGTGAGCCAGTAACTGCGTCCGGACTTAAGCGATCATTTCGATCAAGTGGTATGTTTTATGCTTACGGAACGGAAGGTACCGAGATCAAATATTTTTCAAGACTATTTATCTTCTAAGAATAACTGTCAAATTTTTTGCATTTTCTTCATTTTATGTCAAGTAATAAATTTACTTTCAAAGCATTCTTCAACTGTGCTTTTTATTTTTAATAGCATCCTAACTAGACACACAAAACTTCATTGATTATTCTGTCATTCATTTTGCATCTACTTAAAAAATAAACACTATACTTTAACTTTTTGACATCAGTGTACACATACATGTGGTTTAAAATACAAGTTTTCAAAACAACGAAGCAAAAAATTCTAATTCTGAGTGAAAAGGCTTGAGGGCAAAAACTGAATGGTCCAAGAGTTAACAGTATTCCAAAGGGAAAATATATATATATGGTAAAAAATCAATCTAATAAAATAATAATAAATTCAAAACCTTCCAAAAAATGGAAATAAATCTTTTTCATATTTGTTATAATCTTAGATATCGATCAAATTCCACAAAGAAACGCAGAGAATGATAATTCATTTTGACTCTACAAGGAGTTTTTCAGGCGGAAATGTGGCTTTGCAACTTGAATGAATTTATCACAAAAGACACACAAAAAAGAGTGTCCATTGTTTGCACACAGTCACGCGGAAAACAAATTGTCAACAGTCTTTTCAATGTTTCTTTGCTGAAGGTTCAAGATTAAAAAAAACCGCACACATTATAGCACGTGGTTTTATTCTTTCTTAAGTGAAAAATGGGAAAGAAAATGTCTGAAACACAGAATAACGTACGCTTGAATAAACTTTTAAGCATTATATATATAAATATTCTATTCATTTTTTAAGATAGTTTTATTTTGTAATGGATGGTAAAGAGAAAGAGAGAGATAATTTTTTATACCTTATTGGGGATGTAAAATAATGTAATAATAATTGAATAAAAGGAGAAATTTAAGAAGTAAGAATGAAAAATGTGTAATTTAATTAGTTGGACATTAATTTAGGGACAATATGCTTTTCTAAGGTAATATTTGAGACCATTGGAGTTGAAATAAGTATAATGATAAAAACTGATGTTAGACACAAATTTCTTCTTTTTTAACCAATTACCTGTGATTGACGAATATACTCGTCATGGAGAAGTTTCAGGATTTTGTGTATTGACGAGTATACACGTCATGCGTAAAAAGAAGTGACCATTGACTATTTAAATTGTAATTTTTGGTAAAAACATAAAAACAAAAACATATTCTCAAATTTCAAGATGTTTAGAATATTTTGAGGTCAGACCAGAGTAAAACAAATAAATAAAAATATCAGTGCTTTCTCTGAAGTAGCGTATAAGATTTCACAACGTATTTATTTATGTGCGATGATCATGATTTTTAGACGTTAGCTCAGCGTTTCTCAAACATTGGGGCGTGCCTCCAAGGGGGGCATGATAAGGGGGTGCTAGCCTATCAAAGAGAGGGGGCGAGTATATTGAAAAGACTAAAAATAAATTATCTTAAAAAATTATCAATTTACTGAAAGTAAGCCAACAACAAAAACCTTCTGACATAATGAAAAATAAAATACACATTTACACTGATATTATACACTTATAAATATATCACAGTACTGCGAGATGTATTTTATAGTTAATTTAAGAATACTAAGTTGAGAACGAGTTTAATGATTACCAGTGACACAATGGGTTTGTCATATATAAATTTGTACACAAAAAGTAACACTTATCTTAATAACTTGAACTGTTAAAAATTAATCCCTTAACAGCCGATTAAAAGTTACGCAATTCACTCCCCAATGCAACTGCTTACATAGGCAAGTGTATGTGATGTATTCGGGGGGGGGGAGAAAGGGAAAAATAATTAAATCCTTTGAACTAAGTAAATCCTTCGCAAACACTGTCAATGTCCTTTTTTTTGCATTCCAAAGCTTTCGGAATAATTTTTTATGGATAGTAGTGCAAAAAAAAAGGATCGTACTTCGGAAAGACGTATATATACGTTCATGGCTATTAAAGTTGAGCGAGACGTTTATATACGCCAGTGGCCCTTAAGAGGTTAAAGTTGTATTGTAGGTTTAGCGTAAAAGGTATAGTATTATTGAATTCAATACGTAGTTATTGTATGAAGGGGGGGTGGGGTGATGAAAATAATGTTTGAATATTGGTCGCAAACATTAAAAGTTTGAGAACAACTGTGTCAGCCTAAAATGAGCAAATGAAAAAGTCAGGGAGTTGATTTGTGTTATAGGGTTCCTTCAAATATATGGTCAGCTATGGGACAAATGCGTGACGCCGATCAGGCGCTGAGCTCATTGATAGCTGTTGGCCCAAAGTTACCTAGCTATCGAGGGGTGTAAATGCCATTTGTTTGATGTTAGAACCATGTGCTGACATTAGAGTAGTGGTCCAATCAGTGGCGTAACGTGCACCCCTCACTGCGGGGGGGGGGGGTAAAGCCTGACTGATACCCTTAACGTAGGTTTTCTCAAAATTAGCTTTACATTTTTTAAAATCGAATTTTTAAGTGATTTTCCAATTGGCGATCTCTCGTCATTCACAATCAAAACTTAATACCCCCGCTCATCAATATCTTTAATCCTACAGCGAAGTCAAATTTTTTTTTATTTGCTGTTATCCAGGCGACGAGGGATACTTTTCTGTAGTGGGTTTTCTTTTTAAACCTTAATTACTAACAAATAATACAAAAGTCAGACGGAAAATCGGATAAAATGCTAGTGAGATATAAAAATTCATCACTGTTTTTATTACAGTATACATTATCATAGTTGTAGGCAGAAGAAGAAAAAAAATACATAATTTACTTTTCAAGAAGCAGCAAAGTAAATTACTGGCGTCTTTAGTCCCCCCCCCCTGTGTTTCAATTTCATTTAGCGAAGTCGTAAATAATGTACATCTGTTATGCTTTTTTCAAGTAAAATAGCATTACGATACTTGGAAAAGCATAGAGAGGATTTTAAATGCTTATTTGATGATAGATTTATGAGTATTCAATCAAAGAAGCATTATGAGAAGAAAGCATAATGGAATGTATCAGTTTTTTATTTCTTTTTTCATGAGATCATTTTTGCTTCATACAAAGAACTCTTCTTATTAAAAGTTGCAGTATTTACGCTAGAATATAATCGAACTTTAGGTGAAGCTTATCCCGGGATTCAGAAATGAAAAATAGGGTAAGTGATAGCTTTTTTCTTTCATAAGAATTTTAAATTGAAAATTATTTTACAGTGTTCGTGTCTTTCTTAGTGTTCGTTTTTATTTAAGTTACCAGGTCATCTATCGTTAGATTTCCCGTTTGAACAAATATTATAAATACTCTCTAATGTTATACATCATTTACTCAGACTCCAATTGATTTTGTATTCAGTTATAAGTTTAATATTAAATATTTTACGTGATGGATAAGGGTACATTATGTTATGATTTGCCAGTCCTTTTTATATACATATTTATATACACACACACTAGCCAGAAAAGAATGTTCTTATGGACGAATGAGAGAAGATAAGCCCTGAAGAAACCACTAGCTTTGATAATTCAATGCCGAAGCGACTTCAGGAGGTTTTCAAAACTCGGGGTTATCCAACCAGCTATTAAATAGATCATTATCCTTTTTCAATAATTTTTTTAGTTACTACTAAAACAATAAAGGCAGACTTTTTCTACTTGATTTTTGTTGGTATCGCTACAAACCTGTCCTTGTTAAAAAGCTACGAAAGCAAACCGAGTTTCTTTTGTTATTTTCAATACTTGTAATGAACTAAATAAAATATAATTTTAAAAAAAATTCAAATTCCTGTTCAAAGGGGCCCAAGACCTGACCTTGCGGGGGGGGGGTGATTATTTTCCGTTACGCCACTGGGTCCAATGCCATGCTGCCTAAAAACAGTTATTTTATTGGGGTGGGAAAAACAAGGATGCTTTCTGGTAAGATCAACTGTGATCAACTCTACAGCACCTACTCCAGAACTTTCTTAATATCAAGACAAGTAGAAAATATTTTGTCAGTAAAGAAGGAAGTAAATCATGTGTTTTTAGGTCACTCAGTCCGGGAACTTCGATGGCCATTAAAACTCATGGATATCCAGAAAAACTTCAGTTTGAAATTACCGTCGCACGCACGCACGCGCACACACACAGCCTCAGGAACCCGCGACTAAACTAAATTACTGTATAGCTTCGTACACAGAACCCCGCACAATGATATTAGCAACAATAAAATTCGCAACTTTAAAAATAAATCCATCTTTTTAATTCAATATTTTAACAGCGCAACTTATTCTGTGATTGACGAGTATACTTGTTATTGCTCGATTTTCGTGACACATATAATTGTGCACTTTCAAACTTTAGCACCACAGTTAAATGGTTAAAATATTCGAATGACAGTAACAGAGTACCAAAATTGTAAGAAATAACTATTTGAAACTAGGATTGGTAATGAAATATAAATAAATATTATTTATTATATACATTTTTTCTACAAAAAACACACATGCGTAATATTTAAATAAATTTAATTTACTCATTTAAGAAACGAATCAATATATTATCATTAGAATATTTTCAAAGGAATAGAGAAGGGTCTTTATATAAAGAAACATTTAAATAATGTTTAATCATATAAAACTGCATTACCTTAGGCAATATATTCACGAAACTTATTCTCCTTAATTTTCACACAAAGGAAAAATATCATAAATATATTTTTCTAGATTTTTATATTTATTCAAACTAATTTCAAGATTTTTTCTAACTAGAAAATGAATTCATATTTTAATTACATTTAAATATTAACATGAATACAATATTTACTAATTAGCGAACATCAAAATAGATGCTTGTATTGTATTCATGTAATTCATGTATGTATTCTTGCTTGTAAGTCATGATTTATACGAGGTGTGACACACACACACACATGCGCGCACACACACACACATGCGCGCACACACACACACACACACACACACGCGCGCGCGCGCGCGCACACACGCAGACAAAAAATGAGACTGGTCCAATAAATTATTGTACTCACAGTATAAGTTTTCCGTGACAGTATCTCCTTCAAAGTAGTTCCTTCAGTATTCACACACTTCTGCATTCAGTGCTGCCACTGCTGGTAACAGTTATGGAATGAGGTGTTTTGAGAGAGAGAAGTCACTTCAGAGGAATTTCCGTTTTTGCCCGAGCATCCTCAACTGAGGTAAAATGGGTTCCCTTTCAGTAAGATTTAACTGTAGGAAATAAAAAAAGTCGCATATATGGAGCCAAATCAGGTGAATAAGGAGGATGCCCCATCATAGCAATGCTTTTGCTGGTCAGAAACTGCTTGACAGGTAGGGCCATGTAAGGGATGCACTGTCTTGGTGCAACAGTCATCCATCACTCCCCAATTCTGGCCCTTTTTTCCTAATTTTTTCACGAAGTATCTTTAGTACTTTAATGTAGTAGTGTTGATTAACAGTCTGACCAATGAGGTGAGTTAGAACCCTCTAATATTACGAATTTTGGCTATGTTTTGATCAGTAATCGTTGACCTTGGGCGCTCAGCAGGTTCGTCATCTTCTACACTAACCCTTCCTCCAGAAAACCTCTTGTACCATCCAAAGACATGTGCACGAGACAAAGTTTCATCTCCATAAACCTTGGTTAATATTTGAAATCTTCTCGTGGCTGATTTCTTAAGTTGAACTTGATGTTGATTCGATATTTTTCCGGCAGAATGCAGTTGCACGTGTTCACACAATGACGCAGACTCCCAACTGGTGTGATAGATTTTGGAGAAACTGACCATATGGATATAGGAGGTGCGTGGGATGACGTCATAAAAACAATTGTTGTCAACTCCACTCTTTTTTCAAGCTACACACTTAGTACCGTTTTTTTGTGTCACACCTTGTATGATCCGTAAAACTACAATAGTTCGAGAGATTTTAAGTGTAAGGACCTTCACATGACGAAACAGGGGAGCTAAAAATACTAATTTATTGATTTCACAGTGAGTGAGTGAATATTAACGTCCCACTGTTAGCTACACGGTCCGCGTAATTTTGAACCATGGTCAAGTGACGCGAACGACACCTGAGCTGGCACCCCCCTCTCCTAACTACCACACTACACCAACATGATTGAGCTCTCGACAGATTTAACGTGCATCGCTCCCCTACACGGCGGGTCTTCAGTGATACTGGGATCGAACTCATGACACGCTAGCCACGATCCGATGCCTAGACCACTTGACTACCGCGGCCACATTTTTTTCACAGAACTTAAGCTTGAGAAATGATACAGAACTGATCTCTAATTTTAAGTGAGCAACAAAACAATTTAACTAAACAATTGGTGAAATTGAGTCTATCTCAAGTTTAAATAATTTTACTCCAATTTAAATCAGCGTATAGTTACAACGGTCGCCTGCAACTAATCTTCTTGCATGTTCTACAAAATGAGCTTTGATAGATGTTGCCTACCTAAAGGGGATTCAGAAGTAATTTCATGGTATAGAAAATGTTTGCATTCGCAATTAAATTACATATTTCTTTATCAAATCTTAATTTTTTGACACGTGAAGTAACAATGTAACATCTCTGTTGTACAGTATAATATAATATTAATAGTTATATATTAATAATTATATATATTATTATTTAATAAGTTATTTTTATTACAACGTTAATATTTATAGGTGATATAGTTAATGAGATTATATTCATTTAGGGGAATATCTTTTATATCTTACACTTGTTATAGGATGATGAAAGATGAAGGATTAAGAAGAAATGAAAGATTAAGGAGTTTAAAAAGTCGTATAAGATTCTTCATTTTTAGTTTTTTCTTCTTTTTTCCTGGAGACATAGAGAATCTCTTGAAGAATTAAAATAGCTACTTTGATATCCACCAATGACTGAAATCCTTTGAACTTTTCCATGCTAGTGAAAGATAAATTATTCAAATTCAGAGAGAATATCATATTTTTATACAATCAAAATTTGTATGTTACCATTTTCGTTTCTTCTTTTTTAAAGAAGCTGTTTTGGTGTTACATTATTACTTTTCAATATAGAATTTTTAGTATTTTCTGTTTCACATCAAGTTAGAATCTTTAACATGTAAGACAATAACCTTATCTAATAGTTTCTTAGATATTTTATATCAATGTTTTTTTACAGGGCATACAAAAAAAATTATTATATTTCGGAAAACCATGATATGAAGTAACGATTCACTATAAAATTTTATTAAGGCGATATGGTACCATCTTCACAATTTTTTTATTTTTAATATTTGATATTTGGTTTTAATTGTATTTTATAAAGGTTAACATTCAATAATAATTCCATACAAAACAAATTTAATTTGTTGCAAAAATGTTTGTAAAATTAAAATTTTTTTAGCTTTTTTAAGCATTTTTTAAATCTCTAAGGCTTTTTTAAATAAGTCTCTTTTCTTTCAAAATTTTTTCCCAAGTACCTTATAATATGCTACATAAAACTGTGCATGCGTTTTTTTCTGCTGCTACTCTTCAATTTTTATTAATTTTTTTATAGTTAAACTTCCAAAAATTCCCCAAAAAACATTAATTTTGATTTTGAAATTTTTTAGAAAAAGTACTAAACATGTTAGATCTAATTCAATGCACAGTTTTACAAAGCATACATTTCAGAACATGTATAAAAAAATTCAAACCCATACTTCAGTTATCAAAAAAGCCTTAGGGTTTTGAATAACAGTATATACACAAAAATTCAATATGGAGAAATATGAGTTTGAAGTTTTCATTCCATGAATAGCATAATATAATATTCATCGAATAGTCTGAAACTTTTATGAAATGTTAATTAGCTTATTTAAAACTACTTACCATAAAAAATTGCACAAATGTAGAACAATTAAACAGTATACTGCCATAATGAATATATAGAAAAAAAAACGAATGAAAGATCAATATTTCATAAAACTTTATCTTAATAATATAAAAAAAATAAATACACACACTTCTTAGCTAATTCCATGCTCACAGCTAATGCACAACATGTACAATAGATGTTAATGCCTTTATTTTTTATTTCCATGATTTTAAAAGCCTTCGCATGTTAAATATTGTACACGAATAAAAGCAAAATCAAATAACAATTTATAGGTAAAATACATCAAAATCTAAGAACTGTATATGGGCATTTGTTTAAATAAATATCTTAAAATATTTTAATAATAAAAGTGTTGAATCTCGCACACATGGGATATATATATATCACCAAAAACAAATATATAAAAATGGGAGAATTTTCTATTCTTGCGAATTAGATTTTTAATTATCTGGGTTATGAAAATGAGATTTAGTATTTGTGCTTTGGGAGAACCCGTTTTGAAGTTTTAATTTCATTCATAATAATATCATAAAAAGCACGCCAACTTTTAAATCTTGACCAAATCCATTTGATCTTCCAGTAAATAATTCACAAACTAGAATTTTTGCATGATTGCACAATTCTTTCTTAAAATGATTTATTACTGCATATATAATGTCAATCTCATTGATGCGCATTAGAAAAATAATTAATTCATTTTTTATCAGGCTCTTTTCTAGCAGATAATCTGAAATGTAGGCGTGGTAGTTGCTGTTTAGCATCAAACATTGCTCCATTACTTAATGAAAAATGCAGGTAAAGCTTTGAAATTTTGCAGGCATATTTATAAAGATTCGGGGTATCAAATAAGCCAATAAAATTTTTTCGACAGTTTAATGATTTTTAGGGTACTATATCGCCTTAATAAAATAATTTAATGATAACAATAAAAAAATTCTGTCAGAAAATCAAGAGACTCATCTTTGGAAGATACTCAAACTTTTTGAACTATCTTTAGTTAAGGGGAAAAAATTTTTTTTTATCCGTCTGAAAAGTCATAATTTTAGCACCAACTAATGTAGAAAAAAAAACCTCAGTCAGTAAAATGTAGTCGTTTTTTTCTTAAAGTGAGTAATTAATGTTTTGGGGGCGAAATTTATTGTATTGGGCGTTATTATGTTGTGAATTATGTTTCAATAAGTATGTACAAGCAATAAATGCTCTTGGAATGTGGTGAGATTGATATCCCACTGAAAAAAAAAAGCAAAAAAACATTAATATCAGTCATCATCAGTTAATCATATATTTTTTAAAACTTTTAATTTACGATTTCTTTTTTCAATATGAAATTATTTTTGATGCTTAAAGTTGAAAACAATTGTACAAATCGCAAACACTTAAATAACTTGTGGATATTTGAATAAACATTTTCTATAGTATACAAAAAAGAGTTTAATCTTTTAAAATAATTAACAAATAAATAAATATATATTTTAGGCATTGTTTATCCGTTTATATAGTTATTAGCTTTCCCTTAGTATTCTCCTGCAAATAAATATTTTTTATTTAAGAATATTACATATGCGTTCACATGGAGGTCTACATTCTTAAAATTCAAGTTTCAATAGACAAAATAATATGAAATTCTTCGTTCCAGATAAAATAGATTAGATTTGCGGATTCAGTGAGAAATTGAAATGAAATAGGCATTTTCTTCTGCAGTTTTGTCATTGTAAAAATTAAAATTTAGAATAAATCTCTGTTTTACTTCTGGCAAACTATTATTTGCTAGCATATCCTTCACAAAAAATGCTCTAGAATTCTATCTTATGAAGTTACCAAGTGTCCCCTGAAAAAGAATGATCGTCTTTTCATATGTATTCCCAAGATTCCACGAATATTCCTCTTTTGAAGGATGAAAAAGAGAACGACGCTTTTAAAATCTGAAACACGATGCATAGCTTCCACTGAAGAAACAGATATCGGGAAAGCCGACATTACTGACCGAATACAGATTTTCAAATTCTACCTCATCTTTCATACCTCCACTTTGAAAAGAAAGACATTCCACCAAGAAATTCATAGAAGAAAGATGAAAAAAAAGAGGAAAAGAAAAATTCAAAAGTGCCCATCTTTCCCGAGACATTGGCTATTTTCTGTTTTGGGACCGCATGTCTGTGGGTAGTAGATAGCAACTCCGTTCATGGCAAAATAATAACAAAAAAGTTGCTATAAAGGAAAGAAAAAAGTATTTTTTTTGGAACAGTCACTAAAGCGTGAATTTGTTGACGGACGCTTCCATCGCCTAGAGGCGACGGGTTGCACGGAAAATGTCGCCATCTTCGGCGCCAAACATGTCGGTTAAAAGACAGTTTCGGTTTTTTCCCCTTCTTCAATGTGAAATAAAAAGGACAGTTTTAGAATTATGAAAAATACCCTTACCTTCTTTGAATAAAAGCCTCTCCTCTCAGGCGTACTGAATACATTCTATAAAAAAGGCTGCAGTTTTCAGATAAATTTTCTCGACATAAAAATGATCTTGAGTGTAGAACTTAGAGTTGCGTTTGAATGATGTTTAGAGGAAGAAAGAGAGATGGTTTAGCAAAAGTTTTTTTAACGGATGAATAGATATTTTTTGTTATACCCTAAAAATAAAATGAAATTGCGTAGTGCTGTGAGTAAAGTTAAAAAGAGAATGACAATGTTTTGTAATGTGTAAACTTTAGAAACACGTGAAGTTTTTGCAAACAAATTTTTGGCTCTGATTATACCAAGTTCTTATCAGAATTTTTAAACTCATTTCTTCATTTAGTATTGACATAATAATGAAGCAACCTCATCATCATTTTAAAATGAATTCCATGGTTTTGAATCGCGACGAAATGTTGTGGAGAATACCTGAGAATGATTTAAATTAACTACATTCCGAAGTTCATTTAATCAACCAGTGAATCTCAAACTTCTTGCGTATTTTTGAAAAGTTAGCTACGTAGATACCAGCATACATAGTGAGCTTGAATATGCATAGAAAATGAATTTCTTATTTCTAAATTATATATATCATTAACTAAAATATTTATTCATTTTTCTACAAATACACTCATGGACAAAAAAATTAGCGCACCAAAACATAATTACGGGATTGTAACGAAACTTGGCATGAAGGTACATGTCGGGAAATGATGATTAGAAATGCAACGTGATTGCACGTTACGTATATCCGGTACAGGGCGTTTAACGTTGTTCTCCGTGGAGTATAAAACAGGTAACCAAAGCTTGTTTGAATGTGCTGAATCGTTAACAAAGGAAGGGCTGAGGTAGGCATGCCATTACGTCCTTTTTGAAGACAATATGAGCAGCTGTCGCAGTTTGAGAGGGGGAGAATCATCGGCATGATGGAAGCTGGGTGGTCAGCTAGGTGAGTAGCTCGTCAATTAGGTCGCTCTGATAGTATTGTGAGGAGGTGTTGGGACCAGTGGATCCGAAAGATACAATTTACACGAAGACCAGGCTCAGGACGCTCTCGACAGACCAGTCGTCGAGAAGACCGCTACATCGTAAGAAATGCACGCGTACAGCCAACTGCTTCATCATCCCACCTTCCAGGCACAAGTAGCACCATCACTAGGGACCCATGTGTCTTCTCGAACCATACGAAGGCGCCTCTCTGAAGGATATTTGGGATCTCGGTGCCCATTACGTGTGTTGCCCTTGACGCTTACCCATCGACGCCTCCGTTTTGAGTGGTGCCACGCTCGAGGAAACTGGGCTGTAGCGGAATGGAACCAGGTCGTCTTTAGCGATGAATCCAGATTCAATCTCAGCAATGATGAAAATCGTGTTCGTGTGTGGAGACCCTGTGGTGAACGCCTCAATCCTGTCTTTGATTTACAGCGACACACCACTCCCACAGCTGGTGTGATGGTATGGGGTGCCATTGACTACAGTACATGGTCACCCCTAGTATTGATCCGTGGCACCGTGACAGCCTGCAACCTCATGTGTTTTCACTCATGCAACGGCTCCCAGGAGCCATTTATCAAAAAGACAATGCTCGGCCTCAAACGGCAAGGGTGTCACTAGACTGTCTCCGCACTGTTACTACCCTTCCTTGGCCTGCCCGATCCCCAGATGTGTCTCCAACTGAGTATATCTGGGATTATTTGGGACGGCGAGTAGGCATCCCACGAGTTTGAACGAACTAGAGGCAAGGTTACAGCAAATATGGAACGAAATGTCTCAAGACATCATACAGAACTTGTATGCCTCAATGCTCAATCGTATCGCATCGTACATTCGCGCTAGAGGGGGTTCAACAGGGTATTAAATCCTCCGTTCTTTTGCCTTATTCTCTGAAATAAATGATGGTTTTTCTTTGATTTTCTAATCGTTTACTTATATCAAAGTAGTCATTACGTATGTAAAATTTCATTTCCTTTTGACGTCTCCTTCTTGGTGCGCTAATTCTTTGTCCATGAGTGTATATTAAGGCATTCTCTTCATCCCTAGATAGAGTAGTGGGTGATTGCGTCTACTTGTCCTAAACACGCTATGTCTGTAACAGTAAACAGTGTTATGAGAATAGAAACACTACATTAATAATCAATGTGAAGTGTCCACATACCCTAACAACAATAAGCAATGTCGGACGTATGACAGATGTGTCTGTGAGTACAATGCAACGAAATTTGGTATTGGTGTGATATGACAACAGACGACCAATTTAAGGGCATTTACTTACAACACGTCCAGCAGAGAGCGTCTTTTAGGATGAGATCTTTTTTAACCACTCCTCTAAATCCCAAGGGTGAAAAACAGTTACCTAGCTCACCATACCTACTGATTGCATTTTTTGAAGCAGTAGTAATAAATTTACACAGAGGGAGTCTTTCTACTATAACAAAAATATGAATCTTTGAATGTGGGTTAAAATAAGAGAATATTGAAAAAGAATTTCTTGCTAGATTCTGCGTGACTCATTTAAGAGAAATATGGGAGTTCATTTAATGACATGAATTAATCAAGAATTGCATAAGAAGAAGAAATGTGTCAAGAAAAAACCAATTTTTCTAAGTTTGTCAGTAAATACAGTTAGTTCGACTAGTAAATGATATTACAGAAAATATATTATCTTAATTTTCTGACAAATATCGACACTTTAAGTGTTGGCACAATGTATCTATAGTCTTGGATGAATTAGTAAATGTTTCAGATACTGTTCACTTTTTAACCGAGAAATACAGAAAACTATTGAGTGTATGAAGAAGTTCTTGATGTTTATAGAGCATTCACGGCCCTACCACTGAACTTTTTTCAAAATAGTTAAAAATACCGTTAGAACTACCTTCAGTGGAGAGACTGAAGTGTATTTCTGCTGATGGTGGCAAAATATATGTGGATGAAAAAAAAATGTTAATGCAATGAAAATAACCAACTATGGTGTGCCGGACTGATGGTGCTTGCGGGATGGTGTTGACCCGGGACTGTAATTTGGAGACTTTTGCTCTAGATGACTGGAAAAAAAATTCCTTGGTCGGATGACCCAAGATTCCAGTTCGTAAGAGCTGATGGTAAGTTTCGAACATGACTCACGAGACTGTGAATCCAAGTTATCTCAACACGGTATTGGAAATGTTAGTGGTTCCATGATATAGGTGGGATGCATTTCTATGATATAGATTGGGTCCTGTAGTCAAACTGAGCCAGTCATTGACACAAAACGATTATTTTCAGCTTATTTGAAGACCTCTTGCAGCCATTGAGGGATTTCATGCATTCAGGTGATGGTGATGCTTTCCAGGATGACAATGTGGCATATCACAGAGTCTAAATCCTTTGTGATTAGTTTGAAAAACGTTCTTTACAGTTTTAATGAATGATTTAGCCACCTAGACCGACAAACATGAATCTTATTAAGCACATATGGGGTACGATGGAAAGGTCAGTTTGGGACCACAATCTTATATGGATGACACTTTCTCAGTTAAGAACGGTTGATTCTGATAACCTTTCGAGTCAATGCTTTGAAGAATTTATATTTCGCCGGATAAAATTTACTCATATATTATTAAGAGGTAGCTTATAATTTTTGCATTCCAATGTATGTAATAAATACGAATTCATAAGATGTACGGTATATAAAAGGTAGATTCTTTTTGAAAATAGGTAAAATTACTAAAAACTCTTCTTTTAGAGTTGGTACACGACGAACCCTATAACCATGACAAAGGAAAATGCGACATTTATGTAGCGGTGTTGCATGGAATACCTTACGTTCTGGAGGATTCCTGGCCTATCACTTATCCTCTCAGCAGCTACAGATATTCAAGCGATGAGGTCTTCAACTGAAGGAACTAACGTCTCGTACCCCCAAACTCTTTATGTGACCCCAGAAGGAGTACATGCGCTTTCGAACACCTGTTGTAGAACAACATTTCAATAAAATATTGTCTGTCGCATTAATGTGTTGCTGTTTCTGTTCTTTTTTTCTGCTTTTTCGCAGAATTGCTCTCAACTACAACATTTGCGAATACCAATGAATACAAATCTTTTAAGAATCTTTAAGAACCAAATCTTTATAAAATTAAAAGCATATTTAGAGACTTAACTGTTAAAGAACTTTCATGAAAATGCTTGCATGGCCGTACCCAGAACCCAAAAGAAAGCTTCAATAACCGTGTGTAGAATCGAGTTCTTAAAAATATATTTGTGTGAGCACAAAAACATTGCAGATGGGTTTAACGGACGCAATGATATGTTTTAATGAGGGTGCATATGTAAGAACATATGCGTTTAAAGAACTTAAATAAATCCAGGGATTAACGCTTGTGAAATCTTTCTAAAAATGGACATAGTTATAATTTGTGAAACCGAGATGACAGTACAAAAAGCAAGAAAAAAAGGCTAGGACTATTAAAATATACAACATATAAGGAAGCATCATACTTTGGAAGAGTTAAGCAAGATGAATATACAGCGCTGGGATGTTTTAAATATCGAATATGTAGCTGTACAATTTTATTTAGTTTTTTCGTATCACTCAAAATGTGTTTTTCCAGTTTTTAGGTACATTTGTAGAAAAATCCATCCATTATATTATTAATGAATATTTGTATCAGCTTTCGTATAATGATAATGTATTTAATGTTACTAATTTAATTCCTGAAATATTAGTATTTTTATTTTTACTAACCAATTTCTAAAAAAAAAAAAAAATTACCATTTTTATCAAAATTTTAAAAATTTAAGATTAAAATTTTTAAAAAAAATTCTAAGCAATGAATGTATATAATAATTACTACATTTAAATAAAAGTACAATTTTGTAACTAAAACAGCATGTTTTATAGTTTTATATGTTATAAAAGGAAAAATACAAGGAGGTGCCTATAATCAGCATCGTGTATACGAAAGCTCTTTTTGGTGTGTACTTTTTCGAATCTATATTTATAAAAATATTGTACATACTTAATTATTTTATATTGTAATATATTAAGAAAAGTATATAGATTGTATGACAAAAGTTTTTTTATTTATGGAGTCCTTTTGTTTAAAATAATGTTTTTTTCAAAAATCAAAGTTTTGCTTTTTTGCGTTATTGAGAATGTCCTGGTTTCCTTTATCTAAAAAGAAAGCATCTAAAAAGCAAAACTCAGTATCAATGTCAGTCAAGCGAAAATTAGAATTTAATAAATAAATTAATAATAGTCTAAAAATCACCATTCAAAAGATTTTTTTTTGTAAACACAACAATTACCATCCACCCCAATATAATGACAGAAAGCCATAAATAAATTGATACGAAAGAGACCTCTGCTAGCCGCAAAGAGAAGAAAATCCATGAAAAATTTACCTTTGAAAGATCGAAGAAAAGTTTCCATTAGCTCCGAGCAAACAGAAACCGTAACTAATCCATTAACTAGACTTTAATTAGATAAAAAAGCTAACTAGTTTAACTTGTAGAATAAAGAACTTCGTGCTTCGAATAAGGGGAGGGATCATTCAAGTCATTGTTACAGTTTCATTAAACTTTCAGGGGGAAAATAAGAGAGGTAGATTTTGTTACTGTTTAATGTAGGAAAGAAACTGACTTTCTCTCTAAAATACACAAACATTTGCACATAACGGTATTTATTCAATACTAAAGAAAATATTTGTTTAGTTTATATCGGAATATATATAAAAGTCTGTTGGATAGAGCTGATTTCTTTCGATTTTGATTTGATGAAGATACTACAGCAGTGATTCTCAAACTGTCTTCCTCCCTAGGGGGGCGTGATAACTCTACGAGGCAAACATACTAAAAAGTCGGAAAAAAAAATTTAAGAATTTTTTTTAAATTACTGGAAGTAAACAAAATACATTCTGATATAATAAAACAATAAATCGACATTTACACTGATATTATACACTTATAAATGTATCATTACTGCACAATGTATTTTATGTAATTAATTTAACAATATTAAATTAAGAACAAATTTAATCACCAGTGGCTCCATGGAACTCTTACGTATAATTTTTTAAAAAAAATCAAAACCTGCCTTGATAATTTGTATGGCTTATAAATAATGAATTGCGAGGGAGGGGGGGGGGAGAAAAGGAATAAATAAGGAAACCTTACTTATATCCTCTGATATAAGTAAATCCTTCGTAAACACACACATTCAATGCCCTTTTATAGCATTCCAAAGTCTTCTGAATAATTCTATGGATATCAGTGCACAAAAAAGATCGAACTTTGCTAAGACGTATATATACGACCGAGGCATTTAGTGCACCAGTTGAGTGAGACGTATATATACGCCAGTGGCACTTAAGGGGTTAAAACCGTATTGTAGCTTTAGCGTCCCAATGTATAGTATTATTGAATTCAGCGCATTGTTACTTGCATGGAGGGGGGGGCGATGAAAATTATGATTGAATATTGGGTCGTAAATGTTGAAAGTTTGAGAAGCTCTGTACTACAGGATTTTAATCGAGGCCACGGTAACCTAATGGTTATAGGCATGAACTCATGGTTGGCGTGTCACAAGTTTGAGTCTTGTGTCACTGAAGACCCACCGTGTAGAGATGATAGATGCACGTTAAATCTGCGAAGGTTCAAAGTCCACCCGTTGGCGTAAGGTGGTAGCTTGAAGAGGGGGTGCAAGCTCAGTATGGTCCTCGTTTCTTGACCGAGGTTCAACTTACGAAATCCATTGCCAATAGCCCTAGTGTCACATTAATGAACTCTCAAGCAAGCAATCAACTGGATATTAATTTAGAGTCATTATTAGGGGGAAGGAAACCCAGTGGCTGTGTGTGAGTGGTAGTGCATCGCCCTTCTACACCACAGGTTCGAGGTTCAAACCTCGGCCTGGGCAAGGTCGACTCAGCGTTTCAATCCTTCAGTGGGTGGATGAATGAGTACCAAGCTTGCTTGGGAACTTAACACTGGGGGTTTCACGTCAGAAAGACCACCTGATCAGAACATCTGCTCATGCACCTCAGGGGCTAAGGTCACGTATACTGATATAGGCGCAGCAGGCCTTGGACCTCATGGGCTGTTGCTCCACCGAGTAAAGTGGCCGCGGTAGCCAAGTGGTCAAGGTATCGGATCATGGCTAGCGTGTCACGAGTTCGAGCCCAGTACCACTGAAAACCTGCCATTTAGGGGAGTGATGCACGTTAAATTTGTCGAGAGCTCAAATGTCCTCTCGTTGGTGTGGTAGTTAGGAGAGGGGGTGCCAGCTCAGGTGTAGTCCGCGTCACTTGACTTTGGTTCAAAATTACGCGGTCCGTCGCCAAAAGTCCTCGTGTAGCTGAACAGTGCGGCGTTAATATTCACTCACTCACTCCACTGAGTAAAGAAGTTTATTTAAAACACCACATCACTCCATGTTATATGCGAGGTCTGTAATACCCGGTGTATCAATATATAATTTTCTTCGACAGTTTTGTGGCTTCGGTAACCGAGTGGTCATTGTTGCGAACTCAGAGTCTGGGGCTGTCCAGTCATGAATTCGAGTCCCAGTTCCACTGGAGATAAGTAGTGTAAAAGAGCTGATACACGTTGAATCTATCAAAGCTTAAAAAATCTCCCATCGACGTGGTTTGAAAGTTTGGAGAGGGAGGTGTCAACTTAGATGTCATCATTGTCTCTTGACTGAGGTTCAAAATTTAGAGTCCCAAAGAAAATGACCGTCGTGCAAATCAAAAGACTCATTGAATTTTAGGAACAATAGTCTGGGGGAAATTGCGATTTGAATTCTTGATGTATTGGCTATAGCGCCAGATTTGTGTATGTCACCGATATGTATGATCTTCAGAAATAATGTTGCCATAGAGGTAAGGGGGACATATGTATTATAATATATTATATAAAAATTTTATTCTTTGGCTCAAATTTTAACTTGTTCTGAACTCTATCAAAGTAATAAAGCTTTTAAAAATTAACAGAAGAAAGGTTTTATATGCCTTTACCACACACATGGGCTTTCCTGAATTAGTCCCCTTTCCGAAGGAAGCATTTTTTTTCTTTTTTTGCATTTAAAATACAGTGAAATGCGTTTAAATCGAAAACTTTTAAGACGAAATATTGGTTAACACGAAATAATACAACTGTCCCGACAAACTCTTATGTATTTTCATGCAGTTTTGTTCTCTTAACACGAAACGAAAATCGTTTAACAAGAAAATATTTCTTTTCTAGGAATGAACAAAATACGAAAAACACCAGCCTCGCAAGCGAGATTTAAGGGGTAAAATGAAAGAGAGGTGGTTTCACATGCCTCGTAGAAAGCAAACTTGCTTTGTTCTAACTTGGCTTTGAAATACCCTCCGAATAGCCTGAAAAAGGAGACAATTTTTTTTTTATCTAAACCATTTTCACCCTCCAACTCTACACACAAAAACATCTCATCTCTCCTTCAGTTGGCTTTGGAATTCAGTGACGAGTACATAACAGTGTGAGTAAAAATCAGTGAATTTGGGTAGCGGTTTTTTCTTCTTTTTTCTAATTTAGAAGAAATTTTTAAGAACACAATGGCAAAGAGCTCAGGGGGAAAGCAAACTGTTATTTCGCTTAAAATGAGTATGGAGCTGTTGATCAAAAACAGAAGACGAAAAGGGAAACCTGTTAAGATTTTGGTATTGCTAAATTTTGTATGAAATTCCATTGCTTTTGTGAATGTTTTAGTTTCATCAATTTTTATTATATACACAGGCATATCTACATATCTGAGTGAATAAAATGTACTCTAATAAATTTAATTTTGTCGAATATATGTTTTTTGGCCATATCCCTTAATATGAAAAAATATTTCAGTCCCCCCCCCCACAGTTTCGTGTTAAAAGATTTTTTCTGTATTTATTACGAACATTATCTCTTTCATATAGACCGATATAATTTTAAGAACTACTTTATTTATATTAACATTTGAAATAATCATCATTTCTTGATTAAAAAGTTTCTTACACTTAATGATTTTGATAAATTTAGTATTTTCTTATCAGCATTTCTTTTCATCTATTTCTCTTTACTTCAATTGATTAAAATATTTCTTTCTATTTAAATGATATGAATAATTTTCAAATTAATTCCTTCGACAATTTTATAACTGTTATTCTATAGTTTAAGCTTAAATTTGTTGCTAAGTTTTTTAGTTTAATTTGTTTTTTTCCGCATGCTTACTTTAATTATTGAATAGTTCTGGATTTATTTCTGTAACTATCGTGTTATATCCATTAGAACATAATATAGCTTAAAGTTTTAAATATTTAAATTTTTTTAAAATATTTACGAAAATTACTCTAAAAACATGATTTTGTAGAAACACTTAGTGTTTGATGTGCATTTAAATTTCCATTTAATCTAAAAGCAATAAAATTTAAAAAAATTCAGATTTCAATTATTAAAGAAATGTTTGACGTTATTTTTTATTTTTAAAATTATTTTTGAATCGTTTCTTATCAATTTTAAAATTAGAAAATAAATTCAAATTTGAGGGAAACAATTATAACACTCAAAAGTTAAATAGACGTTTGTAGAAATATCTGTCTGAATGAATTCTATTAGTGTAAAACTACAGAAATGACATAATAATTGCTCGCATTACTCTCGCTTGCTTTAGTTTGAACATAAAAGGCCTTGGAAATAATATTCAGAACTCTCAGAAAGAGTTTTGATCTCGCACAAAATCGAATTATTAAAAGGAAACGTCATACTTATAGCTTAACTTTAAAGTACTTTACAAAATTAAATTTCTCTCTTCTTCAAACATTTCTAAGCTTGTTTTCTTCATTGTGAATTATATTTGATAAAAGAATTGAAGACAACTTTTATAAGTATTATTTAAAGCACAAAAGAAATTCTTTGATTCATTAATTATAAATAATATTGTGTTGCTAACTGCATTAATTAAAAATACTAAAATTCAATTAAATTAGCTACATCATAGTTATTAAGTGAATTTGAAAATGCTTCGTTTTAAATGATATATTGCATCGAAATTCTACAATAATTAAAAAGTATATGTTAATATACCGCATTTACTTTAATCTAAGCAGCACTATTTTTCCAGTATTAATGTTATTCAAAATCGGGTGCTGCTTAGAAGCGAAAGGCAAAACTTTTGTTGTATGGGGGAAATTGGGTTTCCCCCCCTTTTAAAAAGAAAAATGTAACCGTCCATTATGTCCACTTTCAATGATGATTTATCCCATTTCGCAGTTTATATCCGTATTCAGTCTATCCTAAACATCGTTGTCTGCTCGTGTTTAGGAAATTTTTTTTGTATACGCTTTCTTTTAATCACCTAAACATAAGAGATAGCGGAAATAGTATCAAGATGAATTCACTATGACACTAGTATGAAAAAGGAAGCAATTTTATATGCAGAAAAAAACAGAAACAGATCAGTGACCACGGAAAACTTGACACGGATGAAACAAATGGGCTTCAATGGCGTAAGCAAAATTTTATAATTTTTGCTTGCAAATGTTCAGCAGTCTTTAATAATTCTCTTAAAAAAGTGTTACGTAACAAATGCATTGAATGGCATGTAAGACGACATCGTATGGGAAAATGGCGACGCTGGCACCAATTCTGAAGTCGTCTGTGACAATGGAAATGACTAATCATTTTGGGAACATGATACGGATGGTTAGAGTAATTATAGGTTCTAGTATGTATTTGAAAGCTCTTAATACTGATAAAAAATAAATTATTAACTTCTTATTATTTACCAGTAAAATTTAAAAAAAATTTCTTAAGCATCGGTTATTGATGAATCTTGTACACAATTTATTATTATTTTTTTCTCAAAAACGTGTAGAGAATTGGGGGTTGTAGCGGTGTCATCTACATAAGCCAGTAACAGCCTCCGGACAGAGGTGATCACTTTTGCCTAGTGGTCATGTTACTTGGCCACTATAAGTCGCGGGTTCTATCCTCCTCATCGGTGACCTTGACTGAATTAAAAAAAGTAACCTTCATGGAGCCCTGTACCCGCAAAAAGAGCACTCAGAAATCGTCAGACCCACTTGAAGCAGCAACCAAAGTCGTCAGACCCACTGGACGCAGCAACCAAAGTCGTCAGACCCACTGGACGCAGCAAACAAAGTCGTCAGACCCACTGGACACAGAAACCAAAGTCGTTAGACTTACTTGACGCAGAACCACCAATCAACAGCAACAACTCAACGTTTGCCATAACAAATATCTCGTTCGTTCACCTATCCACGAACTCATTGGTGGGGAGTACTGTAGTGGTGTCATCTACATAAGCCAGTAACAGCCTCCGGACGGCGGGGATCAGTTTTGTCTCGTGGTCATGTTACTTGGCTACAAATCCATAAGTCGAGGGTTCTATCCTCCACCTTAGTATCGAGGACAACATTTTTTCAGAAAAAACATTTTGAGAACTTGGGGTGGAATTTGGAATCGATGGCAGCTTAGATTCGAGTAAATACGGTATATACGGGTATATACGGTATTTAACATACGTAGTTGTTGTGTGTGCGAGCATTTAAATACCTTACGAGAAAGATTTTCATTCTAAATGAATAATTTGTAGCGTTTTGGCAACAATCTTAAATAACCAATGAATGAATAAAATAAGTAATGTCGGTGCTATAAATGTTTGTTATTTATAAAAAAAAGTACATTTCAAGACTTAGATGATCTTTTAGATTGAGAATTTTATATTAATTTAAAATAAAGATAATTTAATGAATATTAATTAATTAATTGAATCAGTATGTTCACCGAATCAAATATAAATTAATCTTGAAATTTATTATATGTAAGAGAAAATTATATTTTCCTAATGTGATTGCATTCGAATTTTGGATATTACTAATATGTTATAAAAGTTTTTTTTAAAATAAGGCTTAGAATTGGTTTATGTATTAAAATATTCTTCATGAAATTTTAATTTTTAATGCAGAATTAATAATGCAGTATAGTTATTTAGTAGTTTATATTATTGATCTTTTGTCTGTATATGAGAATCTTATCTTGAGGTATACTTCGTGTCTTAAACTAGTTTTCATCTTATGTAATCAAATATATTGTTTTAGCAAACACTAATTGAGATATAATCCATAGGTATTGGTTTATGAATGTATATCTTGTTCAAAGATGCTCCTTGATTTTTGGGTAAACAAAATTAATTCTTCCACCAGAGAATGACTGAAAACATGATTTTGAAAAAACGTACAAATGAATAATTTTGCTGAGAGAGATATTTAGTGTCAGCTGTGTGTATGTGTGAATTAGAATACACATACAAAATGGTTTTAAAAATATTATTACAAGAAGAAAAATTACTGTTTTTTTAAAAAAATTATTTGAAAATCTCCTTATACTCTACATTGCATAACATGAGGCTTAGAGATGTAAGTGGTAACGCAATTATATAATTTAAAACAAAAATAAAAATACATTTAAGATAAAAAATATAAAATAAAAAAGAAGGGATGAAATACAAAAATATAAATAAGGGGAAGTACCACACAATAAAAATTTAAAATTCTATGGAGTAAACAAATTTTCATAAGACATTAAGACTTTCAGTACAATTGACAAACAAAGACAAAACAGGTGGCTAGGAAATACCAAAATGTTTAAACTCCATTTAAAATTTTCTTTTACAAAAATATAGGTTACAATACATGTACCGCAGTTTCAGCAACCTGACCACAAGAACAAATATCATTAACAATTAAATTAAACCTAGACAAATAGCTCTTGAAATTTCCATGTCCTGTTAGAATCTGGAATAACTTAAAAAAATTATTTAAATGCAATATTTTGGCAAAAAAACGAAGAAAGAATGCTATATTTTCAAAACATCTTTTTATGAAAAATGCTTCTATAATAAAGATACTTTGCCTGTATATAGCTAACACACTTCTACACAGAGACTGAACTTGAATTTTTGAAAAATTCACATTTTATTCAGAATTAACGTCAATTCAAATTATCACCAGTGGTTTTGATAAAATTTCTTTGTTCTGATATATTAAAATATGAAATTAACGTTTGTTAAACAAGTAATTCACATTTAAATATGTATAATATATTTAATCATTTTCCTTATACAACCACCTGTTACTTATTAAAATTAAAACTTTCATTTCCTATTATAGATATAAAGGACAATTTCTCTCCAATTTCCTTTTGTTTGTTTTCTTCTCAGCCAACGAGCAAAGTTTCGCCAAAGGATGGTCGGAAATCATTTTTTCTTAAAGAAAAAAAAATAATATTTCCGCCAGAATAGCCATCTCGGATTCAAGGGGGAAATGGATGATGGAAAAAAAAAAGATTTGCTATCAAACAAAAGCTAGATCCATCGAGCCGTTTATAAATACCTCGAGAAGATCCCTCCTTGGAGGGAAAAAGAAATACTAGAGCTTCTTCCGTAGGGAATTACGAGAGAGATCATCTCAATTTACGACAGATCGTCTCTTTCTGTTCCACCTTTTTAAATGCTTTTCGTAAGACTTTTGATGGTTCTCAAAAAAGTAGTGGATCACCCCAAGGAAATTCTTCCAGGTCTTTGATGCTGTGTTGATCTATTTCGCTTGAAACGAGCTCCAAGTCAGTCGTAAATTGACGATGGAAGCTGGATTTTAGCGCGTCAGTGAATTACGTCCATCAAGTAGAGCTCATTTGTTGTTACTGGAACAACTAATTGAATTTGTCTTTTTAAAGATAAGAGACATTTAAAATTTGTCGCTACTTTGATACTTACGTTGACATATAGTTTATTTTTTATAAATAAGATGATTTATTATTTAAATATACGAATCATTTAGATTGTTCTTGAATATGGCTGGAGTATTCTGTGAGATTTAAGTTTTGTTATCTTTTAGATTTTAACTCTCTTTTATATCATGTAAAACTAGACTTTTCACACTTAGTTTTATTAAACAAATGATGATTTTTTAAAATAAATTTTGTAATAAAATAATTTTAGATTATTTATCTGATACTAGCTGGTACACCCGTTCTTCGCACGGGTGAATTGGAAAAATTAAACAATACAGATTAAAGGATAAAGAAGTTTTTAATGAATTAATTTTATGTGAATTGCAAATTAAATACAAAAAAAAGCTTTTTTGTATATCTCAGCTGAACAAAAAACAAACAAATATATTTGTTAAATTTTAAGTCTGAAGGTCTAATAATTGAGAAAAAAGATTTTTTTTTAAATGTTTAACATCCCGTAAGTCTCTTGTGGGTCAATCTTTGAAAACACCTTCCCAAGCTAATCTCTGCTCAGCAAAAGTAACACATTATTACAAATTTTGAGTAATGAACGGATAAAATAGTGTAAATAATTTATATCTGGATGTGTAATACGTTAATATTGATTTCTGTTGTATTTATTTTATGTTAAAATTATAATATTTGCATGCAACACCGTTCCTTACATTATAATGGCGGTTCAATGGAAACAGCGAAATGTTGCTGATAGTCAAGTTGACATCATTTCTGGCGACCATGTTGGCAATTTGGCGATTGATTGAACGGTGCAGAAGTTTCCTTACTGTAGCGCCACCTGGTGGGGAGCTTCAACAAAGAGGATAGCAAAAAAACCGTCTTCACAAAGGAATACATATGCATATACATGCAAATTTTCATAGTGATTGGCTGAACGGTGTGTTGAAGTGAAGCGATTTCATATATACAAACATTCATTTATATATATATATATATATATATATATATATATATAATCAAATTTCTCTACAAGAGAGAGATGAATTACATGATTAATACTTAAAAGAATAGCGATTGCTAGCAACAGAATTTAGAAGGAGATATGAAAAATTGAAATAACAGAGTAAAATATAAAAGAATGGATGCTTCAGTATTATCAACATGCTGACTTAGAACAGCTTGTATACATAAAATTTCCTTAAAAAATATTTCTGTATAAAAGTGGGTTGAACATGTTTTTGGCCACCAACCTTCCCCTTTTTCTGTTAATAATACGAGCAAATACCAATGGAAATAATGGATAGGAAATCTAAATCCATTATAAGATAAAGTAATTACCTAAAAATATATATGTATATATAATATATATATATATATATATATATATATATATATATATACTATATGTGGGAATCATCTTTTTTGTTGAAAAATGTTTTGTTATATTAATCTTGCTTAGGATTGTCTTTAAATATCATTTTAAAAAATGTTTCAGTTTTTTATACGAAATTATTCATCAAACAACTAGAGTGAAAAAGTTCGCAGAATGTGTATGGTCACCTACATTCACACAGGTATACATTGGGGGGGGATATCTCTTTTGGAGGTTGCAGCACTAATAAGGAAAACACACAGCCCTCTGGAAATCCTTTCTGGCACTGTCGGTGTTAGCTGCTGATTATTTCTGATAAAGCGAATTTTTCATTTGTCGAATTTTAAAATTTCGTCTTTGAAGCAGAGTACGAACATTAAATTCTGCTTTTTTCTCGAGGAATTGCCTTCCGAGACGCTCGAGATGGTGAAGTAAGCATACAGAAATGATGCCAAGAAAAAAACTAGGCTGTATACGAGTGGCATAAGCATTTTCGTGAAGAGAGGTCGTACAAACATCGAACATTACCTACAGATAGGGTGCCCGTCTTCTTTTACCAAAGTTGAGATTGTTGAGCGCTTTCGAGTAGTGTGTGGGGACACTGGAATAACCATTGATGCTATTGTCTCTGAACTAGGATTTTCACATGGCAGCCTTCACAGTATCACTCATGATGATTTGAAAAAGAGCAACATCGTGTTTGTCGGCAGATGGTTCCAAAAAATGTTATCACCTCAACAAAAAGAAATGAGAGTGAACATGTCCAGGTATTTGATTGGCAGGGCTGATGAAGCTGACATCTTCTTGAAGAAAATCTTGACAGGTGATGAGACATGTGCTTTCTTAACAACCGTCAGACAAAACGTGAGTCAAGTGAATAGAAAGGAGAGACTTCACTTGGACAAAAGCCGAAGGAAAATGTTACGTCATTGAAGGACCTCTAAAAAAATGGATCCCAGGAGTGGTTTGAACAATTATAAGAACGCTGGAACAACTGCGTGGATGCAGGACGACAGTACTTTGAAGTCTAGTAAGATTAAATTTTCCTTCTGTTTTTTAAATAATTTGCAATTGACATATTCCGGGAACTTTTTGATCCTACCATGTATAACAATTTTATTTCTATTTTAGTGCTAAACGATTTCTTGATTTTTTTGTCTTTTACGAGAGAAATTTGAATTTAAAAATAATTTAAAATAGTTATAATCATTAAAAATTTGTGCTTAAAGTTACTGTCTTTAATGCTTTTATACTTCATAAAACATTTTCTTTTTAAAAGTAGTTATTCTCAATTTTGTCAGAAAAAATATCATAATTTATATATAACAGATTAAAAAGAAATTTTTATAAAGTATAGATAATTCATAAATGAGAATGGAAAGCCACACACACACACATGAATACAAGAGATAATATGGCAGTTATTCTTATTTTGTTTAGAATACCTCTTTTTTTGAAACAGAATAAAGTTTAAAAGTTAATAAAAATACACCATAAAAATTAAATTTAAATTTTTAAAATTCAGCAATACAAATTGCCGAATACATTATAACTGGCTTCTGATACACACAATCTAATGATAAACATTTAAAGAAAAACTAATATTTAGTGAATTTTTTGAACAAATTTTATTGGCAGTTTCTCGTTTCTTTGATATTTAATGAAGAATAAACATTTTATCGCATTTATATTGGAAAATAATTGTAATATTTTCAACAAAATAAAAAGAATATTTTTTACAATAAAATTTATAATGATGATAAGGTGGAAGAGAGAATTGAAGCCCAGTGGCTGAGTGGTAGAGTATCGCGCTTCTATGCTACAGGTCCGGGGTTCAAATCCGGGACTGGGAAAGATCAGAACTCAGCCCTTCAGTGGGTCGATAAATGAGTATCAAGAGCTTGCTGGGAAACTAAACACTGGAGGGTTTCACGTCAGACTGACCACTTGACTGAAACATCTGCTCATGCACCCTAGCGCCTAAGGTCACTTAAACTGAGATAGACACAGTAGGCCTTGGACCTCATGGGCTGTTGCTCCACTGAGAAGAAAAGATGGAAGAATTAGTTGTACGTAAATTTTTGTCAAAGTAAATATATTTCAGAAGTAATTTCCTTATATATACCACAATTTAAAATATTAGTTTTCATTAGTATAACGTTATAAATCAAATCAAATCATTATTTCTTGAAGATGTTATAAAGAAAAACTAGATAAAATGACATAAAATATTCAAATATCTCATGCAGATATAACTACATCATAAAACTAATTCACCATCTAACAGCTTGTCTTTGAATCGAAAAGGAGCCGCGGTTGCCTAGTAGTCAAAGTAACGAACTCGTGGCCGGCATGTTCTGAGCCAAAGACCGCTGAAAACCCACCGTGAAGGGGAGACGATGTACGTTAAATATGTCGATTCTCACACGTGCTACCGTTGGTGTAGTGTGGAAGTTAGGAGTAGAGGTGGCAGCACAGGTGTAGTCCTCATCACTTCACTGTAGTTCGAAATTACGTGGTCAGTTGCCAAAAGCCTTCGAGTAGCTGAATAGAGCGATGTTAATCACTTGAATCGAAAAGAATTTTTAATGTTTATTAATGCTACATTACGAAGAAAATTGTTTTTTAAAATAAATCTAAATATATCTATAAATTTATTTTTTTAAAGCATTCTTTTTTTAAAGTATTAATTCTTTCATTTTACCGGACAAAAGATATTGATTGATTATTTATTAACGATGTAGCTCAGGGGCTATTCGCGTCGGACCTCGTAGTATTGGACTTTGGTCAAGTGATTAAGACGACACTTCAGCTGGCACCCACCAACCTCCCACACCACACCTATAAGAGGACTTGAACCTCGACAGATGTAACGTGCATCCGATCCTCTACAGAGTGGGTCTACAGTGGCACTAGGTTCAAACTCATGACATGCTGGCCAAGGGTCAATTTCCATGATCACCAGTCTACAGCGGTCTTCTGCCGAGGCTCAAAGTCCTCCTATTGGCATGGTATGGAAGTTAGGAAAGGTGGGACCACCTGGAGCATCGTTCTTGTCACTTGATCGGTGATCACAATTGCGAGGTACGTCACCAAAACCCTCGTTTTTATTCAGAATGTGACATAATTTTTATAAAAATCAAATCAAATCATCAGATGAACATACCCAAAACGAGAATTCCTTAAACATAGAGTTATCTTCATTTTAACCCCTTAAGCGATCGATTTTTTGCCCAAAATGTTTAAAAAAATGCACATTTTTTATATAACAAAGCATATTTAACACGCAGAATGCGAAAATGAAAGAATTCCATTTTAATGTTCAATTTTAAAGTTTTTATACTATTTTTTTATGATTTTGGAACACAAAAAACTCCAACTGTTTACTTTTTATAAATACACTTTGCATGCTATGAAGAATATTTCATATATCTTAAAAGGATTTCTCTCATACTTACAAAAATATTATGTTCGTGCCTCTTTCTCAAATGGTTGAGGATTTTGTGGGGGTGGGCATATTTATACGCACTAGCAATAGCGCACACAAAAATTTTTCAAGTGCGTGTCCATGGTTGAAGGTCTCCTAACTCGTATCAACACAACCCCAATTGATTCTTCTGATTTTGTCAATTTTTTTAACAAAAAAACCATAAAAAATAAAATTATTGAATTCATAATTAGCATTAATTAATAAAATAAATTGTTAATTACATGTTCTTAATTAAATTTTACGTTATATATATGATTATCATCAATCGAAAAAAAAGACTCAAGGACGACTTGGGGGGGGGGTCCGGACCCTAGAACAAGTATGGTGTAATACTAAGTTTTACATTGCAGTGGAGACAGAGATAATATCTGCGCTTTTGGACACATTGCACATTGACATGCCAATCCCTGTTCTTTTTCGAATATTTTCAAGAATCTAAATTCCTACCTTTAATAAAAAAATCCCACGTTCACCCCCAAAGAAAACCTCTGATACGATAGACCCAGAATCATAGACAAACTGCATCTCCTTATAGAAGCACACTATCAGTAATATTCTCACTGTAAGAATTAAAAATATGTGGAAATCAAAGATAGAAAGAAGGAAACATCAGTGCCCGTACAGTATACGAGCCACTCGGTTGTGACCTGCTTTCAGTAGCCCGTACGTTGTACGGGCAAACCAGTGTAGGTGTTAATATACAATGCCAGTTTTGTACGGTGTCTATAACTAAAGCATTCTTTGAAAATGCTTTTTTTGAAAGCGTTTAAACTTACCCGAAAAACTTTTTACGAGAGATCCACATTCACTGTAAAAAACTAATCGATAAAGTATTTATTTGAAGGTAAGAAAAACTTCAAGAAAAAAAAAGGATATCGAATTATTGACTTACACCAGAATGATTCTCACCACCCTAGAAGTTTCGGTTCCTTTGAAGGGTTAGCCATTAGCCCTTAATACTGTTATCCCTGGCGGATTGAAGAAGATGCTCATTGTTTACGATTGGCTTTCTCCGGAATTTTATGGTCGGTCGCCATTTTTTCTCTTTTATGATTTAGTGCGAGTAACAAGATCCTAAATCTGGTGTCAATGTCCGCCAAACGAATGATTCAGATAAATTAGGAACCGTATTTCGTCACTAAAAGTCTTATCGATGCCTCTCAGCAATGTTTCTTGCGGACGGCGGGTTTTATTACCTGTTTGGGAAACCACAGTTCATCAATATTGCCCAAGCTTCTTTGTTTGAGTTTCTGCCCTCCATTATTGTGTTTTCAAAGTTATTACGAATTACCAGTTTTAAAACGATTCAGTATACTCTTTGTTATTTTTTACTCGACTACATAATGCTTATTCAAGTTCGATTAAAAATTCCAAAAAATTAGTTAAATTAATAAAACATGTTATTATTTATATCGTTTTTTTTCGATTGATTATTAACATTTCAGTCTGAAGTTCCTATAACCGCGGTAGCCTAATGGTAACGGTCACAAACCCGTGGCTGGTGTGTCCTGAGTTCGAGCCCTAGTGCCACTGAAGGGCTGATAGACGTTAAATCTGTCTTGGTTCAATGTCCTCCCTTGGCGTGGTGTGGAAGTTAGGAAAGGATAAGGGTGTCAGTTCAGTTGTCCTCGTCACTTAACAGTGGTTCGAATCCCTCGTGTTGCTTTATAGCAGTGGTCTTCAAACTGTGTTCCATGGAACCCTGGGGTTCTACAAGGTACATACCCCGCGTCAATATAAAAAATTCGAAATGAAAATTATAAATGTGTGTGCAAAATGGATTCACGTTTCCTATGGAGTAGATTAAAAATCCATTTCAGTATTTCAATAAAAATCAGAATTTATTACTGATAGAGCAAGTGATTGGAACTATCAACAGATTCTGTGTTAAATTGCAAAATGAGCAAGAAGATTTTGATTTTCTTAGTTAAAAAAAAATTTACCTGGGATATCCTCAGATTTCTTCAAAGGTTTTCAACAGACTAATACTTCGACAGTTAGGGGAAAAAAACATGTGTAAGAAAATGCAAAAAATGTGTGTAAAAGAATAAAATGCAAGTGTAAAAAAATGCGAAAAAAGATGCAAGCACATATCCCAGTTATTAATTATGATGTATGTGCAGGTGACACCTAGAGTACAAATTAGTATTATTAATTAATAAATTATATTAGCATTTCATAAAGTATTTTTTATCAACAAATACAATACCTTTCTTTAATTGACTTTACATAAAATACCTACAACACGTCTTGATCTATTGTAAATACATTTCACGCGAAAACGCTTAAAACGAAATATCGGTTAACACGAAATAATGCACCGGTCCCAACAAACTACTATATATTTTCATGCATTTTTTTCTCTTAGCACGAAACAAAATTCGCTTAACACGAAACGATTTCTTTTTTGGGAATGAACAAATTATGGAATACACCAGGTGAGATTTAAGAGGTGGTACTGCAGCAACGAAAGAAATCGTAGCAGTCGACGATGAAAATGTGTGTACAGCCCCAATTATGGCAGACAAATACATTTAGAAGTTTGTTCAAAGCTCAAAAAATATCATTGATGCGGATTCCGACGATGAAAATAAAACAAATAATGCAACTCCTGATCCATGTCATCCAAATGAGGAACGCATGAAAAGTAGCGCAGTTATTTAGACGCACATCCAAGTGAAATAAATAAAAAAACAATGAAATGTACAAAAAAAAAATCAAAAAAAAATAATTATTTCCAAAAATCAATAAATGTTGTATTCAAAAAACTTGAAATTTTTTTAATTTTTATTTTTGATTTTTTTTTTTTGATTTTTTTAATCATTATATGCACATCTATTAAATAAAATTACTTAATAATTAATTTTTGATATTTTTTTTTTTCATATTCTTTAAACAAAATATTTATCCTTCAGTTTCATTTAAGCGATTTTCACTTATGTATTTTCTAAAATATATGTTGAATTTCCAAACTTATATTCGAAGGTCGTATTGAAAAGTTGAGACCATGTTCATAGCACATGTAAACTGTTCACCAAAATAAATAAGAATAATAAAAAAGCTAATATGAATTAGAATGAAATCTCGAAATTAAACATAAAAAAAAATAAATGAAAATGAATCAACATAATACAAACAAACTTTTTTTCATGACTTCTCATTTTTCATTTGTTACTTACATAATATTAAATTTTTGCACATTTATCAACTTAAACGTCTTTTTGACAGCTGGTATGGAGCTACTTAACTTAAAAAGATTAAATGTTTTACCTGTAGTGTATGAGATATGGTGTTTAAAACTTAAGCACATGTTAATCAAATTTAAATTTAAATGTAATAATACATAAAATAATTGTTACGTAAAATGACTGAGCAACAAACAAAAATGCGTTTAAGGGGAGGGATGAATCTGACACTTCGATAACAAATATTCTTCCCTTTTCTCCCCTCGTTCCGTCGAGATGCGGCAGCCGGTTGAAAGACGGGCGTGGTTGTCAGAGATGTGACGCCATTAACTAAATCAACTGGATGAGTGGTTTCCCACTCACCCCTCCACCAGCGTTGTTGCGCTGCACTCATTGTGGACTGCTTTATATTCTAATGTAACACTTCAGCAAATTATTCTTATTTTTTTCCACTTATTATGATGAGTGGATGATAGAGATTTCTCTAAGGTTCCACGTAAATGTATAACCATTACCGTTACTAACAAATTTTCAAAATTTTACATCAATCTTGTCGAGTTCAAGAGTGACTTTCCTCGGGCAATAGTTTCCAGAATTTTTGTTCTTTTATTTAGATTGACAACCGAGCCGAAATTCCTTTTTACGATGAAACGTAATTAAAAGTTTCTCACGAAATTCCACAATTTAGGGTAAATAACAGGTATGTCCTTTTAAAGCCAAAATTGCTTTGACACCTGTTTTTAAACTGAACTTTAAGATTTCGTTAGTACTTATTCCGATCAATTTCTCTAGTAATATGACTTTTATTTCCTTCGATGTGACCGTATAATTTTCTTGTCTACTGTAGTAGTACCATAGTCAAAGCATTCTCAAACCTAGATTCAAAATCTTAATAGAAGGCACTTAAATGGAAGTTGGTTAAAACGTCAAATACATTTTGTTTGTGACAAAATGAGAAACTGGAAAAAATCACTACATTCAATATTATAATCTTTTAGCTTAATTCTATTAAGAAAAGCTGAAAAGATGGTCTTTATTTTAATAAAATACAACATCTGACAGAGAAATTCAGTGAATGAAGTCACAATGGCCGATCTGGCAACACTGGTGAACAAAACGCTGCACATGCGTAGCGGCAGGTATTGACCCTCTGCCTTCACCATTATTCAGTTGAGATTCATTTGTGTTCCTAAGACTTGTTTTACGAAGTACTTGCTTAGTACGTTGGTTCAGAACTGAGAACAGGAAAATGAAGGAACAAAAGACCAATTTAAAGTTTTGTTTTAAGCTTTGCAAAACACCAAAAGAAACTTATGCGATGCTGGTACGTGTTTATGAAGACCAAGCACTGTCCATGAAGTGTGCGTACGAGTGGTTCACCCGTTTTCGAAAAGCAGGGAAAGTGTTTCTGGCAACCACCGTCAGTGACGAAAACATTAAGAAAGTGGGGGAATTTTTCACTAAAAATCATCAATTAACTGTGCGCATAATCACTGATGAACTGCAAATTAAAAGTGAATCCGTGTGAAAAATCGTTACTCAGAATTTAAGGATGAGAAAAACGAGTTGTCTATATCGACGATATTATTATTGACGATATTCCTAACATCCCTGGAAACGTTGGATGTTAGTCCAATTGAGATTAATTAAGATAAATTCATCTAAGATTATATAATTTATGTATTTTTGAAATGATAACTTCTTTAGGCGCTTTTTGACAAGCATTGTTACACTCATAACAATGGATCGGAATTTTCCGTAACAATGTAAAATCCTTCATCAAAAAAGATTTACAACAATGACAAAATTTGGCGTCGAAAATCGGTTTTCAGCCAAACTGGAATTTCATGACGTTGCTCTATTGACTATATTAGTTAACTGTGTTTAAAAATAGTCGGTTATTAGTAACTTCTTTAGGCGCGTTTTGCTGGAGCGTGAACTTGAATGAACGTCACGTTCGGGTTTTTAACGCTCATTCGACTTTTTTCGTCATTGTTGTAAGAATGTTATTGTTACAATAATGAAAAAAATTTGGTATCGAAAATCGGTTTTCAGCCAAACTGGAATTTCATGACTTTGCTCTAGTGACTGTATTAATTAACTTTGTTAAAAATGCTTTTAACACATGGGCTTAACTTGAAATATATTATTAAAATACTAATATCTGCAATGTTTTACATTTTTAAAAATTTCTATGGATTTTCTTAGATTTAAATCCCCCCCCCCCCGAAAAAAAAGGAAAAAAGTTACAACTATTTTTCTAGTAGATTTATTCATTGTATATCTTTCTCAACGCTGGCAAGTTAGACTGAGATGAAATATTGTGAAACTTTAAAAATTTATAGAATTTCGTAATTTTGAAAAAATTTTCTATTTTTCTGCTTTTTTGCACATAAAATTTTTTTAAAAAAGGCACTTTTCCATTTCAAGGAGCCATAAAAATGCTATGAAAAAATATTGCTAAAATCACCAAATGTCAGTAATAATTGTAATAAACCTACGACAGAATTAACTAGTTAGAGGTTTATGGAGCATGTGCAGAAAGACAACTTTCCGATACATCGTTTATTTTTAAAAAAGTGATTGAGAGCGAATATAAGAAAATGCTGAAATGTTTTCATCAGATAGTATTATTTACATTTTGAATCTTTCTTACACAGTCAATGCACACACACACAAATGCCTAGGTTTTCTCTCCCATACATAATAATAATGAATAGATAACTTTATATGACAATACTAATATCCCTTTGTTTTTTATTCACCTAACTAATCCCTGAAATAACATTAAAAAATTTGAAGTTATCACTTCTATCGTGTGGTCATACACGCACACACTCTTTTTTTAATATTTGATTTTTTCACACCTTTGGAAATTTTTAAGATCTTATAGGAATCGGTTAAAATTTTAGAACTATTTTTACTTAAGAATTGTCTTTTATTATGCATATATTTTAATCGGAATCGTTTTTTCATATTCAACGTTTACAGTTCGTAAATTCAGTACAAAAATACAATATATGGTTATATTCAGTTATATGGATACAAAATAATAAATATTTAATATAATGCTTTGTATTTATATATATGAATAGTTTCCTTCTAGAAGTAGAGTCTGTAAGTTTTGCTTTTTATATATTCCTATAACGTTCTTTATACTTTACAGAATTTCGAAAAAAGGGATTTAGTTTTTAGAAAAACTTCTTTATTTATTCCAAGCATAATATTAAGAATAAAGTTCGCCTTAATCTTAAATTCATTAGTTTAAAAGATTAGAGAAATAATTAAAAATATTCACAAAGGTTTTTCAACCTAATGCAAACAAAGATTAAATATAATTTAATTGAGGTGTTTTTAAAGTATTATGTATGAAAACATATTTTTAATTTCTGCAAAATCTTAAAGAAAAAGTTTTGCATAGTTTTTATTCTTCTATTCCCATGAAGAACAATTTGTAGTGTAATCCCTCTGCAATGTTTAAATTGCAATTTTTCATATTTTTAGAATTTTTTAGAGCATTATATCTGTACAAGTACTTGTAAAGTACATATTTATTTTATTATAGTGAAAATTTAGGAGTTTTTTTCCTAAACAAAGCAAGATGAGAGAACAAACTTCTTGATTAATTATTTATGACTTTATATATAGATGTCTCTTAATCAAATCGATATACACAATGAACAAGACCAGTTTGCGCGTAATATTAGTCTAACTAAGCAACAGTACAAAATCCGATACTTTACATTATTTATGTTTATCATATATGATATTTATAAAACTGAAAAAAAAATACGTTTAACAATTATTGAATAAATTATTTTAAGTTACAGAAACTTTCAGAAAAATGTTTTTTTAATAGTATGAGAATATCAAAGCAGGTTGTTAAAAATAGTAATAATTACTGACAATATTTATAGTAGTCACGGTACCTCCTCCTCATGTTGGCTGAGGCGAAGCTCACACTCATTAGTTTGATTCCAAGAGGGGTTCGAATTTTGCATGGATGAAGAACCCTTAAGTTAGACTCAAAATGATGGTAATCAAAGAGTGTGAACAATTTACTTTGTTTAAGTTGAACATTAAATATGACTACGCGATGTTTAAACAAGACAACCTAATGGGTAAGATTCAATTTGTACTTATCTTAATGAGATGCAACTCCTCGGACATGACAAAATGTAAACCTTCCTTAATCTTGAGCCATAAACATGGCTACGCAAGAAGGGATAACGTGATTATATCTTCCACACACTACACATTTATAATCCTCTACTACAATTATAATCATCAATCATTATTTACGATTGTCTACTTCGATGACTATTTATACGTTATTGAATTGTGATGCTCATTTGAGGTGTGGTGTTATTCCAGCTCTAAGTGCCGATTTGACTGGACGGAAGAAAATCTGAATTTTCGAGGAAAACCCTCACTCATATACCATTGTATTGTTCTGAAAGAATGTAGACAAAATATATTTCTAGAATATCGCTACATACTGAAGAAATTAAACATATAAAGGATTAATAAGGTACACACACTAAAATCTTATTGAGAAATGTAGCCTTTGAAATGAATTCCGAAATAAAAAAAAGACGATTATGATTTTTAAAAAAGCATGATTCCATGGTAAAAAATATTATAAGAATTAAGAAACAGAAATTGATTAATACTATTTTTGTGTTAAAATTGTTATTGATAAATATTTGAGAATAAGAGTGCATAATTAGGTGGTTTTCATTAGGTGGGTTTAAATTGTGTGTTCCATTTTACAGCTTTTTTGTACATTTAACATTGTAACAATCATTTACAATTTAGAAGTTAAATAATAAAAAAAGGGAACTTGAGTTGTTTATATATATATATATAATCACTTTTTAAAATTCCCTTCCCATACCATGGGTAAATCTTAAAGTTTAGTTTAATTAAATGTACATTAGTCTTTGTTATTTTTCACTGTGGTTTTTTTTATATCAGGTATCTAAGACTCAACTCTACTTTCGTTGGGTATAAATTTTAAAAACATGACCCCTAATCTAGGCGCCATTTTAATTTAGAGTTCATTAAAGTGTGAGAACAAACGCGTGAGCGATATAACGCTGACGGTTTTAATATACCATGAATTTGTAAAATTGTGTTCCACAGATTTTCCACTTTTTATTAATTTATAACATTCTATTTGTCTCAATCCTTAAAAAAATTTCATGTCTTAAGGCATTCGACTACCCTAAAACTGTAAATTTTGCCAAAAATTGACAATTTTTTTTTATAATTTTATTTTATGGGCCATCTTATTAGCTTTATAAAAATACCAAGTTTATCATTTTCCGTTTACTAGAACAAAAACTACAAGTGTTTTTAGTAAAAGCAGATGCCATTACTTTAAGCAAGATATGTCATACTTTAAAACGCGTTTTACTCGAAATGTGATTTTTTGAAAATAATCAAACGAGGTCAGTGATTTCTAAAAAAGTTTTGAACATAATTAACTATATAAAACTTTTTCTGTAAGTTCTGTATAATAGTAGAATTGTTTTAACCTTCAGATTTATCAATCACTGTTTTATTACAAAATTTACAGTCTCTTATGTGAATATAATCGCTGTCTTTTTAAGCATTTTCATATAGTAACCGAGATAAAGTGCTCTAGTTTTTTGTAAAAAGAAAATATCTCTTATCCTGAAGGTCATTTTAAAATTAAATAATATAGCAACACATTAGATTGAAAAATTGAAAATTTTTTCATAAACCTTTGGTGCAGAATGGGCCGCGTTTATGCTATTTTTTGTTAATTTTTACCTATTTTTCCCCATTTTAGTAATAATAATTTCTTTTTCTCTTCTTAATTTTAGCACATTTTTCTTAAAATGCACTAAACAAATCTAAAAATAACAAAAAATTCGCCGTATCTCCTTTTAAAAAAAAAAAAAAAAGTTGTCGCAACCAGTCGGATACCCTAAATGATTTTTCATTTGACCCTTCAAAAGACTATGTTGATCTTTCGGATGTTGTGAGAACAACTTGAATTCAGGACCTTATTTTAACAAATAGAACATTCAGTGGACCATGAAGTCAATACGAAACGTCCTGAAAAAGTTCTACAAAACCCATTGGAAGTAAACCCACACCATTTAAGATTCAAATCCTCATCCGAAGACGTTAGATATTCACGAAACCATTAGAAGGAACCATTTTCTTCTCTGCAAGAATCTGAAAAGGGAAGTTTTATTGAGAAAAACCTCCGGGTAGTTTTGGGCTACAATGTCCACCCATCCTTCACATATACTAGGATCAATTCGAAGTTAGTGCCACTCTGGACGGCGTGTCAGTGCCACGGAGTATTCTTTATGACGTCATTAGTATTTCCAGTGGCCTGTTTTCTTCCAGGTTTCTTTCCCGCCATTTTATTGTGTCTAGAAATAGAATCCGTTGCCGCCATAGAAATGCAATAGTTTTCCATTCTCTTTTTTTCTTCCACTTTTCGGAAAGTTTTGTGTTGCTTTGAAACTGAAAACTCTCGTAGAATCTTTTGCCACTGCGGGAGAGCTTTGAGCATTAACAGCATGGATGGATGTCGTATGTTTTTTGTTGAAGTGGAAGTTAAGAATACTTTCGGATTAAAAGTTTTCCCTTGGAATTGTGGAAACGTTTATTGTAAGGTAGTCTGTTTCGTTTGGCAAAATATATACCTGAATGGAATATTTTTGATATCGTCCTGAAATAATTTATTGTTATTTCTCCTTCAGCAGTAAATATTTGTAGAAAATATTCTAAAACTGATTAGACATTTTATTTGTGGTTTAAAAGTTTGGAAAATGAGGTAATAGCTGATTATGTGACTCACAATTCTTCTTTAACAATAAATATTTGTAGAAAATATTCTAAAACTGATGTAAAATAATATATAAGACTGTCATCTTTAAGCTTACAAATTACTGCCAATTAAGCTTACAAATCCATGGAAGTTTTTATGAAAAATATTTTTTTTCTTTTAATTATTATTAATATTTATTAGATTGGAATAAATTG
This sequence comes from Trichonephila clavata, assembly GCA_019973975.1. NCBI lineage: Eukaryota > Metazoa > Arthropoda > Arachnida > Araneae > Nephilidae > Trichonephila > Trichonephila clavata. The sequence continues at coordinate 45,227 of BMAO01006952.1, read as the reverse complement.
CATTCCATACAGTAAAAATCACGAAACATTCGGCTATGTGCTCAAATTTTCTGGGCATTTTTGTGGCTTAACAGTTTTGAAAATGATGTAACAGGTGATGTGACTCACAATCACGAGAGTCGGGCACCAATCCTCGTTCAGCTTTAGATAGACGTTGACGGGAAGTGGCTAATTATTTTTCTTAAAAAAAAGGGTGATTTTTAGTAAGCAAACTGAAACTTCAACCACTTTTTTAAGTAAGATGTGAAGGTTCTTTTAAATAAGTAAAATTGTAAAGCAGTGTTTCTCAAACTGTGGGGCGCTCCCCTAGGGGGGCGTGGTAACCCGACAAGAGGGGCGCGAACAAATCGAAAAGACGAAAATAAAACATTATTTAAAAATAAAATTAATTTGCTAAATGGAAGGAAAACAAAATAAATTCTGACATAATAAAAAATTAAATATGTATTTACTCTGATATATTTATAAATGTATCAGTACTGCACACTGTATTTGATAATTAATTTAGCAATACCAAGTTAAGAACAAGTTTAACAATAACCAGTGTGTCATATATAAAATTATATAAGAAATTCAATACTTATCTTGACAATTTGTACGGTTTATAATTAAATTCGTATTGTAGATTTTCGTCAAAGTACATTATTATAGAATTCAATACTTTGTTATTGTTTGAATGTGAAAGGGGGGCGTGAAGAAAATTATGACTGAAAATTGGGTGGCAAGTATTGAAAGTTTGAGAAGCACTGTAGTAAAGGTTTAAGGAAAAAATTGAGAGCTATTAAAAATTAATTTACGTTCAGGAATTTAATATGACTGGTAGCGGAGTGCCTTACCACAATAGGAATTTGATTGGGAGTTATTAAATTTACTTTCTCTTTTGGAGTTAAGATAAAAGGTGAAAAGTGACCTAGAGAGAGAAGAGAGATCAGTGTAAAAGAGAGAAGTCGGAGAGAAGAGAGAAAGAGAAAAATGAGAGATAGAGGATAGAAGAAAGAAAAAGAGAAAGGAGAGAGAGAAAGAGAAAAATGAGAGATAGAGGATAGAAGAAAGAAAAAGAGAAAGGAGAGAGAGAAAAAGATAAAATGAGAGATAGAGGATAGAAGAAAGAAAAGAGAAAGGAGAGAGAGAAAAAGAGAAAAATGAGAGATAGAGGATAGAAGAAAGAAAAAGAGAAAGGAGAGAGAGAAAAAGAGAAAAATGAGAGATAGAGGATAGAAGAAAAAAAAAGAGAAAGGAGAGAGAGAAAAAGAGAAAAATGATGAGATAGAGGATAGAAGAAAGAAAAAGAGAAAGGAGAGAGAGAAAAAGAGAAAAATGAGAGATAGAGGATAGAAGAAAGAAAAAGAGAAAGGAGAGAGAGAAAAAGATAAAAACGAGAGATAGAGGATAGAAGAAAGAAAAAGAGAAAGGAGAGAGAGAAAAAGAGAAAAACGAGAGATAGAGGATAGAAGAAAGAAAAAGAGAAAGGAGAGAGAGAAAAAGAGAAAAACGAGAGATAGAGAAAAAGAAAGAAAAAGAAAGGAGAGAGAGAAAAAGAAAAAAGAGAGATAGAGGATAGAAGAAAGAAAAAGAGAAAGGAGAGAGAGAAAAAGAGAAAAATGAGAGATAGAGGATAAAAGAAGAAAAAGAGAAAGGAGAGAGAGAAAAAGAAAAAATGAAGATAGAGGATAGAAGAAAGAAAAAGAGAAAGGAGAGAGAGAGAAAGAGAAAAATGAGAGATAGAGGATAGAAGAAAGAAATAGAGAAAGGAGAGAGAGAAAAAGAAAAAATGAGAGATAGAGGATAGAAGAAAGAAAAAGAGAAAGGAGAGAGAGAAAAGAGAAAAATGAGAGATAGAGGATAGAAGAAAGAAAAAGAGAAAGGAGAGAGAGAAAAAGATAAAAACGAGAGATAAGAAAAAGAAAGGATATAGAAGAGAGATGGATAGAAAGAAGATATAAGAAACAAAAAGATAAAAATGAGAGAGAGAGAGGTGGAAAGAGAAGGGAGAAGGGAGAAAGAAGGGAGAGAGGAATAAAAAAGTGATAAGAGAAATAGAGAGTGAACTAAAAACTTTGTTGGTATAGATTCTTATAACTGTTGTCATTTCAGATGCTACTGCAAAAAAATACATTTATTTAATGCAACTGGTGACCCAAGGAGGCTATTGTTTTACCTAATAATAAATTAGTCACCTCAGCAGCTAATAGTTTTTTCAATGTTTCACGCTTTCTTTCGTATATAATAATAAATTTCATTAAATATATATAATATCAATGAAATATTTATGATTTATTTATTGCTTTTTAAGTTAAATTGTCCTATTTAATAACTTAGCCCTTTAGTGGGGAAAACCATTCTTTGCAAAATTTTGAACAGAGCAGTAAAATATTCATACTTTATCGTAAATTGGGAGGCTAACTTAGTTGTGGTTACGTGAAACTTTGGTTTTTTAAAGACTTTTTTAATAACCAATAATAATTCTTTTATTTGTACTCTTAATAACAAAAAAAAATTCCTAAATAAAGACATTTCTAATTTTTAAACTTTGTGTGCATCCACTTATTTAAAAAAAATCATTAATAATATTTAAAAATTTTTGAACTAATTTGAATTTTACTTTATGTACTATATACCCAAATATGTGAGAAGAGATTGATTCCTTCTTCCCGATAACATTAATTGTTTGATGTAACTATTGATATTTAAAGACAAAGTTTTTCAATATTCAGTTAAGCTATCATAGTAGCAATCATTGATAATAATGAATAAGTATTTTTCAGAGGAGCTTGTTGTAGAAATAAGAATGAGGCATTGAAAAAACTAATAAGGATCTGGTAAAAAATATTATATTAAATAAAAAAAAATAACACGCGAAATAAGTCATTATTTAAACAAACACAAGGAGGACCATTTCTATTTGATTTTGTAATACAATTAACTTTAAATTACTGCATAATTTAATACATTTAATTACTTATTGTTATAGTTTTTGTCTCCTTTATATTCATTTAAATTAAGTACAGAAATAATATGCAGTACAGCCTCTATTTTTGTCAAAAGACGGAAGAGAAATGACAATGCTATGGTATAAAAAATTAACATAAATCCAAGCTTACTGGTAATTTTTAGTTCTTCAATAAGACTTTTATTCCATTAATTCAATTCAAGTAATTTGAAATTACCGTTCCGAAAGTGAAAATGTTAATATTCTAAGTAAATTTAGAATAATTCATTCGGATTTACATTAAGCTTAATGACTTCGTGCTGAAACGTCTCTTCTGCTGTTTGAATTCAAAACATACATTCAATTAAATCCTTCATTATTTGCATTTTTCTTCACAATTCCATTAAAATGTGAATATTAAATCCTTTTAGTATCGTGTAATTGCTGAATTAAACAGTATTGAGGGAAAATAATTTTTAAATATTTAGAACGATTTGAATATCATTTATAAGGCTTCCACTCTATCTTCTATAAAATAGTAGCATTTTATATAGAGCAGAAACAATTCATTAAAATAGATTAAATAGATTCTATTTTATTAGCACCATTTTTAATACATTCAATTTGGTAAAAAAAATATTTGATTTTTGGGGGAAAAAATAGACATATAATTTAAATTTTAGAAATAGTTGAAATTTGGAAAAAAAAGTGGTTATATTCTATCTTGATTTTATATAATTTCTTTATGTTTTTTAAGACATTTTGTACAATGTACGTAATTTATTGACTATTGTTTCGATAAAAATTATTGTAGAAATAAATTGATAAATTATTTTATATAGACTTATATAACATACTGATTTGTATAGACATACTGATAAAATAGAACAAAAATCAAAATAAAAATATGATTCCCTTTTTTTTAACGATTTTCTTTCCCTTTACCCCCTAAAGCAACATGAAGGCTATTGGCAGAATTTTCAATGGAACCTAGCACACCCGGAGAGGGTTTAGAGCAGTGGTGGGCAAACTTTTTTAATGGGGGGGGGGGCACAAAGTTTAAGAAATTCTAGAGGAGGCCAGAATTATAGAAAAAATGCATTTTGCGTTAAGCTTTTAATCATAATGTTATAAAAACATTACAGCATTACACACAAATGTTACAAATTACTTTTACCTTAAATAATACTTATTTTAACTTTTATTCGAAGGCCTTGACATGTTAGACGTGTGAGACATATGGAATAGTTTTTGATTTTCCATAATATTTTCGAAAGTAGGTTCCAGCTGTGACGAAGCAACTTTCAGCAGTGCGAAAAGGTGTTCATCAGTCAATGGTTTTCTGATTGAGTTTTTCCGCAATTTCATGGTCGAAAAGTCTGTTCGCACACATAGACGACGCAAACATCGCTATAATTTTCTGGGCGTGAGCAATCATCTTTGGGAATTCAGCTTTCGGCAGTGCTCTATAAAAATCTAGTTTTGTGGAATTCAAGAACAATTGCTTTAAATGGGCACTGCATTTCAATAATTTCCAACTGCAATTCTGGAGATACATTTTCCGGGTCTACATTAACGGCATCGAGAAAACATCTAGCGATGATTGAATGTTCTTAAAATCTAGAAACCTAGTTTCAAGTTGGTTTACCGTTGTATTCCGTAGAAAATATTTCAAGTCCACTCTTCTTAACCCGTGATCACTCACGCGGGGTGTTCTCTACACCCGGCAATATGTAAAGTTAATGTATTTTAAAATGAAATTTTTGTAGGTTTAGTTTAAATTAATGTTAGTCTCATTTTTATGCAATAAATTTAATAATTTTATTTGTATAATACAAAAAACGACTTGTACTTTATAAAATTGTATCATAATTGACTAATTTTTTTTTTCATATTTAAATACACGTGTTAAAAGTTTGGGGTGTTCTGTACACCCGCGAGTAACGATGATAGCAAAAACAGGCGCGAGTGACCGCGGGTTAAACAAACGATATCGGAATCGACTTTTCTTTTTGTATACTCGATTATCTTAAAAGGGGTGTTTTTTCCCCAAAAAATTTATGAATGTAAAGCGTTACGCGAACAAGCAAGAATAAGAGACAAAATTAACGTAAAACGTGCGGATTGGTCAGTAACAGCTGGCGAGTGGCGACTGAGTTCACTCGCCGCGCCTCTCATTTAACCACGCTTTGCACACCGTATTATCAACACATGAACTAGCGGCTAGTTCAGCTTCTTCTGTAGGCTATGCATCTATTATTCTACTAAGTAAAATCCACTTTAAACTTCTCGACCGTCAAAACGTAATTGTAGCGGGCCTAGTACTATCCATGTCGATAAGCCTTCGGCGGGCCGTATTAAATACTTTCGCGGGCCATACTTTGCCCACCACTGGTTTAGAGCTACAAACCGATCCCTCGGGAAACAAAGATTATATTTTAAACAGAAGAAGTCAGAAAAACAAATTTAAAGGTAACTACACAATATACATGAACCTCGTAATTTCGAACCAATGTCAAGTGAAGAGGAGCTGGTACCCCATTCTCCTAAATTCCACACCCTGCCATGCGAGAATTGAGCCTCGATAGATTTTACGTGCGTTAGCCCATTTGCACGACGGGTCTTCAGTAACACCAGGTCTCGAAACCACGACAAGCCGGCCTCTAGTTCTTGACCATAACCAGCGGCCATATTTTATCTTAGAAAAAAATTACCGGAAATAATGGTTTTTAAAAGTTGATATATAGAATCGTGAATTCATTCAAATAGAAACCATCATACAGATTAGTGTTTTGATCAAAAGTAAAATAGTCAAATGTTTATTCTATATCTCTATTTTATTTGGCAATGGGCTAAATTCATATAACCTCACAGTCGTATGATAACTACAAACATGTGTTTCCAGCCAATCAGTTCATTAGTTCATGTGACGTCCTAATCATATGATAAATGCAACAAAATATTTTCAGCTAATCAGTTCATGCGATATTGTCAAATTTTGCTTTTTGTACAAAAACTTTCTTTTAAAATGTATAAGGTTTGCCCAAATGAATATGCGATAGCTTTAGAATGAGTTCAGCTATAGCAGAGCTACCAAACAGGAACACGAAAGACGGTAGGAAGTGTACACCGTATATGGCTTTTAACAGTGAAACCTGCTAGGGGTAGAAGAAATTAATAGAAAGTAAGGTCATGCCATGTAAGGATGCGTTCAGTTCGGAACAACATGCGTTAGTACGGTTTCTGATTACAGGAGGTGAGTTTAATGTGAATAATCGACGAATAGTTACAGTCTTTTGTGAGAACTGTTTAGGTCGAACAGTTGGTGTAAAAGTTTTCGAGAAGGGCAGTAAGCGATATCGGATCTCCATGACAATGTCCACCCACGCGTCTCCTTTGAAACCTAGGGAATTTTTTCGGAAATGTTAGAACACCCAAGGTACAGTCGGAATTTAACACCCTGTGACTTTTAGCTCTTTAGGCTACTTAAGAGAATATTACGTTTCTGTTTCAACAATGAAGTGAAGGAAGCTGAGTAGGACTTCCTCAAGAATCAACCACGTTCTTTTTAGAGTAAAGGCATAGACCTGCCGAAACGATGGGACTTGTGTTACAACCCTCCATAACGATTTATTTTGATGTCCAATAAAATCATTCTTTTTATTGAAGTTGTCCTTTGGGCAACCCTTATGCATATTTGTCAACAATAATAATGCATGTAGGCAAAATGAAGTACACTTGATTTAAAAGTACACGCATAAGTATTTTTTTTTAATTTGGAAAAGTTTTTGAATTATCTTAATATTTGAACATATCAAAGCTGAAATTTTATTTAAATTTCAAAGTAGAACATGTCAAGTCCGATATCAATTTTAAACCGGAGAACGCGTGATTGCATTTATCACGTGACCATCGCAAATTTGGCCTATTATTGTTAAATATAGATCATTACAGATTTCATTCAAGAAAAAATCAAACTTCATTAACTAACTAAGCTCTTCCATAATTATATTTTGTCAGTAAATATGAAAATTCTCTATAGAATAGGGAAAGATAAGATTTCATTTTTACTATTAAATCTCTAAATTTTTAAAAAGCACCACCATACATTTTTTAACTTAAGACTCTTGCTGTAAGAAGTTATCACTCCAAATTAACTGCTACACCAACCACTACTGTTGCCAACACAATTCCTCAAAAAAGAAACCCAGTTCATCAAAGTGCCATTTGTAACAGTCCTTTTCTTCGCATGCATCAACCACTGCCAGAAGCAGTTACAGACCAAAGCAACTTAGTGACTGAAAGCTGCAACAAGAAGCCATTTCCCCCAAACAATGGTCTGGTTGTGGGTTTTTCGCCTGAAGATTAATCAATGGTCAATCGGTGTCCGACAAGATTTGGCTTTCACAGACAAAGAAACTGGACGAAGAAGACTTAAAGGAACTGATGAATGGCCCCGGCGTTTCCTTTTGCAGGGGAAGAGGCATAATGCACCGGACACGGCTCCAGTCCATGGAATAAATATTTTAGCTGTGCATTAAGGATCGCTTTCTTCTGGGTTCTTTTCACAGAGTGATAGGGGTTTCTCTTTTCCTGAATATTTACTGGGATTTTTTTATCTCTTTTTTTCTGCCCATGCTTTGGAAGCTAGAGGAGGTGTTTAGTTATAAATGGTTAATGTGGGAGTAAGTTTTGGATGAAGTAGTGGGTGTAAAAGATGTGATGCAAGGTTTTTCGGTATTGGTAATTTGGAATTGTTTTAGTGGATATATAAGGATTCTCAGGATTTAATATTAAAAGCTCATTTTATAGGAATGTAATTTATTAAAAAGAATGAAAATAATTTCTCCTTTTTCAACAAAAACAATTACAAATTTTTGTTTTATAAATTTTCTACTTGACGAATGTACTATGGATCTGGTAGTTGAGTGATTATGGTTGTGTTAACTCGAGGTCGGTATTATTTTTATAGAGTCGTGGATACGAATCCTAACGCCACTTAAAACTCATCGTTTAGTGAAGCTGATGGAAGTTAAATATTTAGATCTCAATGTCCTACTGTTGTATGGTGTGGAATTTAAGACACTAGGATGCCAACTTAGGTGTCGTTCTAGTCAAGAACTGATTATTTGTAATCTAAATAATAAGTGAAGAGTTTTAAATCTCTACGAAAAGAAGAGTATAATTTCTACAAATTAAGATAAATTATACTTGGAAAGTTATCTCTAAGTATTGACTACAATTTGTACTCTTACAATACAGGAAAGTGGCTAGAAAATTACAATGGTGTCTTCCAGTTTTAAATTTCACATTAATTAATTAATAAAAATGTATATTATATAGTTACAAAATTTATTTATTAATTACTTTACTCTTTTATTTTTCTTGAACTGCAATACTAAAATTATGTAAATTTTACCAATTTACTCCTCAGATCATGTGTATGCCAAATCTGTTATTGGTTACACTTATATCATCTCTCTCAGAACAGTATAAAATTTATGATCAACTATTCATAATAAAAAGTGTCAATGAAAAATAAAATATTTATCTCAATCTACATATAAAAAGTTTTTCGTGATGACGTAATAAATTTATTTATCTTACACACGAAAACAATAATAAAACGACAGTAAGTCTTGTTCAATATTATGGTTACAAATTGGCAATAAGGCGCAATATTCACTTATCCGCGTGTTAATTTTAATTTTTTAAAGATTTATATCTATTTTTTTGTTTCAAAATTAATGAAGTAAACGAGCAATTCATTTACGATTAAAACAGTTTTTGCTGATATAAAAAAAGTTTGCGAGGAAGTATGTATAATTAACTTCAACAGCTAAATCTGTCTAGTCTTATAAACGGAAATGATGGAAAAAAAAGTAAAATATGTGTCAAAAAAATTGCGGTAAGTTAGAACCGAAATTCGGTACACTGAAAAGCGAATGAAAGAAAAGAATGAAAAAAAGTCAATTATTACTTCCTCTCCGGTGGCAATGGGACCAGATTTTGTAACTGTCTCACCAACTCAAACCGCAAAGTTGCTATGGGGATGGCAAAAACGATGATAACCAGAAAAAAAAAGTTGACGAAACGGAAAAGAGAACGACGAAAAATGATTTTTTTAGAAACAAAAACTTACAAAAGGAAAAGAAAGAAGAAGAAAAAAAAAGCTATAACACAAAAATATTTTGAAAATGGCTCACCAGGCGGTATTTTAAGGCCAGCTTTATGGGAACATGTCACAGAGTTGCCGAAAAAATGTTCGCGTACATTATACCACCCGTATTTATGCGCGTAGAACGCGTTTTTAACACTTTTTTTCACTCGCCATTTTTTCAGGGTTCTTCAGTATCTCAAAGATCAACGCTCGCGTCGTTTAAAGTTACGGTAGCTGACATTTTAGCGCTAATTGCCCCTTGCTTGACATTTCTCTATAAATAATGCGTTACATTTCTCCACCGATATTTCAGGCACAGTTGCAGGTATACTTAAGTGTCACCTTTCCACGGGAGTAACTGTAGGATCATTTTGCTCGGCATATTTTGTCACTAGTTTTCAACGAGAAAAGTTATTTCCATCTTGGAAGTATAGGGTTTTTTTCTTATTCATTTTACTCTAAGGAGTTCGGTATGTTTTGAGAAAAAAGAAACCGCTGCGTACGGTTTTCCCATGGAATGAGGGTTAAAAAAGATCGTAATCTTTGTTTGGAAAATGAATGTTTTTATTTTTATCTTGTAGATTTTATCACCAGATAAAAAGTTTCTTGCGTGCACTTAATTATGTGGCTCGTCATAACATGGTGAATTAAAATAGAGATGTACAACGTAGATTTGAGAGCGGTTTGCTTTGTAGATTTCAGGCAGTAGGGCTCTTAATCAATTTAGGGGAAAAATGAGTAGTAAAAAAACTGTCATGATTCTTATTTTATTTTAAAATGAAACACTGAAAGTTGCTTATAAAACTAGAGTAAAAGTTTATACATCATGAAATATAGTTCAAAAATTTATCAGCAAGTTGAAGACGTCTTAACAGGCTTCATTTAAACTTTAAATGTTTCAGTTACGCATTAACATTTGGAATAAATTTTGGAAATTATGATGGAATAAATAAATTTTGATATTCCGAAAGATTGTTGAATAATAAAGATATTTCAATGTTAAGATATCGTTCAATAAATATATTTTCAGATTAGATGTGATAAATATGAATTTTATTTGGTGTTTTTTTCATGCACTTCCTTCCTCAAATCTAAACTAATATTTGTGAATTAATTTATTTGAATACAGTAAAATGCAACGGAAGGAGCGAAATACGATGAATATTGATCGAATATTGCATTTTTACTACAGAGATTTAAAAAATATTTTTCTGCATATGATACGTTCGTCGTAGATTTCAGATCTTTAAAGATATTTGAAAAACTTTCTGAAAAAAATGAAGAAAATATTCTTTTTATTTCTAATGAGTTGCTGGAATTGGTGTTTTGCCATTGCAGACCTAGTACATTCCCCGGAAGCTGGTATCTCTTTTTAGTGCGGCACCATATAGGAAGATGCCAATTGCCGCAAGTAATTTTGGACCCAGTTTCCGATGCTCCAACCACTAGGCTATCCACGGCCCACATTATTTTGTATTTTATACTAGTGGAACGCAAAAACACCTAAATGTTTGCTTTTTATAAGTGCACTCTGCGAGCTCTGAAAATTTTTCATATATCTTAAAAGAATTTCTCTCGTTCTTACAAAAATAATAATAATAATGTTCATACTTTTTTTTGTGAACGGTCGAGGATCTTGTGTGTGTGTGCATATATATATATATATACAGACTATTTGGAACATGGTGTAATACTAAGTTTTCTAATATCGACATTTTTGGATTATCTTTCCATTTTCATTTCTTCTTAAGCAAGAAATTGCACATTGCCTTGCCAATCCCTATTCTTTATCGAATATTTTTAAGAATCCAAATTCCTTCCTTCAAAGAAAAATTCCCACCTTCACCGCAAAGAAAATCCCGATGAAAAGTATTTCATCACCATGGACAAACTGCATCTCTTAAAAACGCAAGCACTAATAATCTCACTATGAGAATTACTAATATGCGCAAATTAAAAATAGAAAGAAGAAAATATCATTACGGTACAGTGTACGGGCAAACCGGCTGTAGCCTGCCTGCGGTAGCCCGTACGGTGAACAATAAAACCAGTTAAAGTTTCGAACTTGATGACCGGGGGTGATAAGGTCACTCTAAAATTGAAGCAATAATATTATTTTTATCTATTTTTAATCATATTTCGTGTGCAGGTACTTTTCAATTCAGAATAAAAATCAATTTGAGAGTCAATGAGTAAACAACTGTAGCTCCCAAACAACACAATTGAACATCCAATTGGCTTACCAGACCAAAGTTCAGTTCTTGGAAATGAGCATTACTTGCAATTGAATTCGGGGTTACGACTTTTTATTTTTATTTTCTTAGGTTGGACAAATGATCGCATACAACGTAGCGTACAGCACGAGTATATGGTACCATTTAAAAAAAGGATGTGAAAATGGATCGATGAATGCAGGATGGCAATTAGATACATCACTCGGTATTTGATTTTAGGAGTGTCTCCATTTGGTAAATTTGGAAGGATTAGTTGAAGAATACAGAAAGCAGCAGTCAACTCAGAAAGACGATTGAACTTAGAAACAGAGCAAGTTTATGCATAATTATCAAAGATCCGACGTTGACTGGCATACAAGCGTCTGTACGGAAATTTGATAAGGAACTAAAACAGCAAAGTATAAGCTTCTAATGCCAATTGCTTCTCAGCTTTCGTTTGAGCGTACTAAAAATATGTTTCAGCAGTTTGAGGGTGTAATTTATCGGGAATTTCATTAATTGGAGTATATTGTTTTGGTTACTGATCCCTAATTTCCTTTTTGCCAGTGATTGAGAGAGAGTTATATTAACGTCGCACTATAAAGCTGCACGAGGGCTATTGCCGATGGACTTTGCAATTTTGAACCATCATCAAGTGATGAGGACGACACCTGAGATGGCACCCCTTCTCCTAACTTCCACTCTACACTAACCGGAGGATGTTTGAGACTCGACATATTGAATATGCTGCACTTCAGAGGCACCAGGCTCAAACTCAAGACCAAGCTAGCCACGAGTCAGTCACCTTGACCACTAGGCTACTGCTGCCAGAAAAATAGATCAGGTGAAGTCCAAAACAATGATGACACCTTAATATCACCTACCACACCACGTTATATGAGATGTCATTTCACTTAATAGTCGGACCTTTTACTTTGCCATCTAATCGATACCCAACGGGGAATGAATGATATTCTCTGCTCTGTTGGGTCTCCCAATTTTTTCACTGACCGGGGCTCAAATTACGAGGTCAGTTGCCGAAGGCCATCGTGTAGGTAAAATAGTGCTACATTAATATTCACTCACTTACTCCCTGACCAACATTCTTTCACAACATTCCAACAGGATATAGTCTACACTGTAATAATTTATATTTAGCCTCTTTTTGGATCTGCAGATTAATGCAATCTAGGATCGCTACCTAAAATAGGGTGCTGAAAAATATATTATGGTCACAAAATGAATTTTAAAAGCATAAATAAATTTAACTGAATTTAACTCAAACGTTTCTGAGGAAAATATTGGTTTTTAAAATGTGAAGCCACCTTTAAGGTTCAAATTTTAATTAAGACTAGAATTAAATTATTGATTTTTTGGGTTGCATATTATCGCGATGTTCCAAGTAGGGTCACATTGACAAAAAGTTTGAATACCACTGCTCAAATAGAACACATTTAAGGACTGATAAATAAATGCATCCGACAATTCTACTATCTCACCGATCTGATCGTACGAAAGGAGCGGCAACATATCGGGTGGCCAAATTTCATCCGTGTACCATTGTACTGTAAGTGTGCCAGGATTGATTATCAAAAGAGTACAACTACTTCAGAAGAAATAACAGCATTATGCTTTATTATGTGCTTGTATGACGGCTAATTGTAAGGGCTGAATTACTTCGTTGCCTTTTTATGTATCTAGACGCGTCTGAGTTGATCGTCAGAAAACTGTTGGGGACATCTTTCATCATTTAATCTTACCCAATCAGAACAGTTCCAAGTTGATCAAATACGACATCTTTGCAATCGGTCTTGATGATCATGGACATTTGCGTTTCTAATATGAGGTAAGGCATATAACGGTCAACAAGAGGGTAGACTTTACTCTTCCAAACGTTTATCCATGTTAATAATTTGTTTGCGAGTAATACATTGGATGGTTGATACCGACGAATCCAAAGTTCTGAGAGCCGATTTAAACAATATTAATAAATTTTATTTTTAATGAACCATGTTTTTATAACGGACTGAAAAGTATAAAAAAAATATTTTTCAATACGCTTGGATCTCGTTTTCTTTTTCTTTTTTCACCCACATTTTTATGTATTGTCATCCACTGCTAGGTTATGGTCCAAATTTCAAGTCTCTAGCTCATCGGGATATACAAAAAAGCGAGTTAATAAAAACATGTTAAAATTGCTGTGCTTTTTCCATTCTGTTGTGGATTCAGATTGATTTCTGGTGTTCTGACAGCAATATAATGTCCAGCTGCACCTGACACTTCTTGCAATGAATTATGTTCAAGCTTATAGAACATTTTTTTACCACTAGGCCATCTGACTCTCAATAATTTGGAACTTGATAGGTAGTCATCTGAATCCATCTCAGAATGCTGTCAATTTAGCCCGACAGTTAAAGACAATTTTAAAAGAAATCTCTGAGATACCATCCAGAAATTTTATCAACATATTCCTCGCAGATGATAGCTCAGGGATTAAGTTAGAGGTAAGAGTCTCTTTATTGACTTTTTCACTTTGTATAATCGAAATATGGAACAAATAATCCTGTTTAAATCCCATCAAACATGCATGGGCAGCTTTCTGAAAACGCCTGGCAGCTCCTCCAAAGAACACCAGACAGCTGAAAAAGATACGCTTTGAAGAATGGCAACTCTTATCTCATGAACTGCTACATAATTTGGTATTGAGTAGGAACAGATGGTGTTACACAACCACTGCAATTTAGAGAGATATCTCGTATTAAGAGATTTTGGCTTGTTGTCCATTCTTTCTGATTGCCAGACAATGTTTTTTTTTTTTACCGCAACACCATTCTGTCAATATAAAACCCTTTTTTGCTTTGTTCCGCAATACGTGAGTACAATTCAATTTTTGGCAACTACGTTTTCACCAGTGTTACATTGTGCCTCTGTAGAGGGAATTTCATGTCACTAAGTTGATGTTTTTCGGAATTACGGTACAATCTGAAAAGTTTCTTAAGTTTTTTACACTAGTATATTTTGACTTGAATATTTCGGTTTACTTTTTAAACAACTTGATATTTTGTTCTCCATTAAATCATCTTTATTGCAAGAATGATGTTCAAGTTATTTCTTTGAACTTTGCTTAGCAAACTAGAAAACAACTTTAAAGTTTCATTAAATAGTTTTTAAGCTCAAAATATTCTTCAAATTACTTCTATTTGTAACTTGAAACTGTGGCAATGAATTGAACCATTTTGTATGCACCAAGTTTTCTTTTATGTCAGGCTTTATCAAACTATTTTTAAAGTTTTCCGGCATTTTCCTGTTACAAATATAATACATATAATGTATTAAAAATGAATTTTTATATTTAAGCAAAGTCGATAAATCATACATTATTGCTAGGGGCATTCAAGGATTCAATAATTATTCTTAATAAAAATGTAATGGAGGAATAGATTTGAAAAATGGCTTCTGGTGTCTTTTACAAAAAAGAAAACTCTAAAGCAACTTTGCTTCTTTCCTAAAACACAATAACAGCCTGTAAAAACTCTTTCTATACTAAAAATAAACCGCTATAAAGCTACCTGCTCCTCCGCATTTTTGTTGTTCGACATTAATCACTTTTGCCTTTTTCGCTGCAACCTTAAAAGCCTAAAAACGACATCTAAACCTCAGAAGATCCTTTCAAAAAGCAAGTTACTTCCTAGAAAGTAAACAAAGTAAAGAATGTAGTCTTTTGAAAAACGGGCCTTCTCATTTACCCTTAACCATTATTGACGAACTGGAATTATATATATAAAGGTAGTTATTACCTTCCAGATAAAACTCGTCGTTAAATGAAAATTTTTCTTTGAAAAAGGATGGCAACACCAAAGCAAGAAAAAAAAAGATTAAAAAGCTTTAGAAGAGTTTGTTCGCCTTAACCCAGCGTCGTTTCGATCCCATTTTCATATTAATTACTTAATAGCGGAAATTTAAACCGTTAATTGCTCTAGGTTCTTTACAGGATGAAGACCTGCTCATTCATTAATGCTGAGGCGAGCTTTATCCAAATTTCGGGTTTCATATCTTTAATGTCGGTAAGGGAGTACTTTTTATTTGTTAAAATGCCTCGGGTAAATTTATAATAATGGTAGGAGTAAGTTATCAGGAGGAGGGGGGGGATATAAAGCGAAATTCCAATGTGCATAACTTGAAGCAGTTAGTTCCATTTTTTTTATTGTTCGAAATTGGGATCTGATGGAGTTGTTAGATTTGCGCGGCAATTAATGATATGAATAATTAGAATGATTGGAGAAAACTTTTTGTTTGTTTTAGTTTATGTTGCCAGCGATGTTGACGTTCTATTGAGGGACTATCAGGAAAAAAATTTCTCTCTCGGTTGTTGTTAAGGAAATTAATTTGTGATATAAATTAGACTAGTTTCGTCTGAATTGAAAAATAATTTTTTCTTCATGTATTCGCTGAGGAATTCAGTATTAATGTGAATAAATTGGGTGCTCTGGAAGATGATTGTTTTTATATCTGTTCTAAAAAAATATTGATTGATAATTGCCAACTCTCATTACTTCCAATTTAATTCATTACAAGTAATTATTTGATTAAAAAGATCTTATTAAAACCCTTAGGAATGTGTGGTGCTCAAATTCTATTTAATATATTGAAGTGATGTCACCTTGGAATTCTGGCTGCTGGACTTTGCAATTGAGAATGTAGTCATATAGTCTTCACCTTGCATTTGTGTTGATATATATGTTTTCCTGTAGTAGGTTTTCTAAATCATACCACGGAAAAAAATTTGAGACTCAGTTGAATCTAAAGTACAACAATCCCATTGATACTACCAGCCCTTTAAAATGCTATACGAGGAATAAAAACAAAAATGACATAATGTTATTTATTGTACGTAAGCATGATTAAATATATTGATAAACAGAACACAATACGCAAAAACCAAACCTGCCACCTTTGGCAGCAATAACAGCCTTAATTCAATTGTGGACTAATTTGAATTCAATGGATTACCGAAATGAGTACCTCATGTGCCAAGCAGGGTCAAGTCTATAACATTAGTGGATGGAAAGACTTGGCGTGCCAGTTGCTTGGCACCACATGAGTAGATGTTCTTAATGGATAACAGATATGAAGAATGTGTGTTGGTCAAGGCAACATTTGAACATCTTTAGTATCAAGGGAACTCATGGCACAACGTTGAATTTGCAATCGCATGTGATCTTGTTAAAAAGTGGTGTCAAGGACACCTCGAAGATAGGGCCTTTTTGTAGCTCTTAACACGTAGGAAATGTAACAGGAGGTGGTCTAAGTATTGGGTACTGAAGAAGTAGGGATGTGTACGTATTGGTACCATTACACCATTTTTCCAGTTGGGCTCATAAAACAATGGCAAATAAAAGCTAGGAATATTCGTTCTTTTCAGTACCTCAATATAAAAACATTCAATAGTCATCCGAAAAGACGAAGTGACGTCCCTTCTGTGTCCATTATTGTTGTTTAATGACCAATTCTTGCCTATTTCTGCTGTAACACTAAGGATAGTTGTAACAATGGTCGTCATGTTGACCAGTTCAGTGGATGGAAATCGTACCATGGTTGCTACGGACATCATCTTATTGTTCCGGGGGGGGGGCACTTATCGACCAGGGTAATGAATCAAGCTTTTAACTCATGGTGTGTGGCGTTGTGTAATCACGTGGACTACATGTCTGTTCTCTCCAGTTCTAACAGGTGAAGGCCACTAAGATATTTTTCTATGAGATGGTCTTCCTAGAGCCTTCGATTTCATATTCTCTTGACAGCCATTGGATCTCAACCAATGAGAACAGAAATATCGTAAGACGACCAATCTTAGTCCAAGGCTGACCAATTCTGTCACAGTTAAATTCCGATACTACTTATGAGGGGATCTGAAGACAATCTCTTACGATGCTTCAGTTGATTCTGTTGAGAACCTCTTCGGTGGAATATTCATTGCGAATGTGCGTATGTGAGAAATATATGGCATCGTTGAAATTCTACTTGCGAACAAACTTGTGGCCGTCATGTCGCAGGTTCGAGTCCTAAGGGTAAAGTCGAGTAAAGGGGCTGATGCACGTTAAATCTGTTGAGACTCAAAGTCCTCCCTTTAGAGTAGTGTGGTAGTTTGGAAAGGGGAATAGTAGGTAAAGTGTCAACCTCGCCACTCGACTAAGATTCAAAGCTACGAGGTTTCGCTAATTGCTCTCGTGTTGTTTTACACAGTGCGTCGTTATTAAACTCTCCCGCTAAATCATTTGTTCGAACCCTTTTTTGGAAAAATCTATAATTAACAATATTTGTTTATGTGTGAGTGTGTGTTACCTGGTTATATTTTTGTAGTGAAACTCAGTATCAAGTAACTTACATCTGACGGTGAATTTGAGATTCTTTTCTGTTATTACGTAAATTACTTAATGAACTAACTTATAAAAGCATTTTTAATGACTGAAAAGGGGGAAAAATAAATACAGGATTTTAAAATATATTATTCAGAGCATATATTATCTTAAAAGAAATGCGCTAAATATAATCTTTGCTTTATTTTCAAAAATAAAATTAAGTACTATATACATTTATTCTATTCTTCAGATGTACTGTTTTTGTGATTATTTGTAAAATCTTATTTCTTGTTTGTTAATTCACACAAAAGTAGTTTTATTCGTATAATTAACTAATATATTGTGGAAAACATCAATATTGGCGCAAATAAATCTCTAAGTTTTTACTCAGAATAGAATAACTTTTTTAAAAATATGAGCGTTTTTAATTTGATACAAACATGTTTAAATTTAATTTTTTTAACTCCTAATTCCGAATTCCTCACAAACATGAATGGAATTAGATCTTACCGATGGATTATGGAAATTGGAATTGTAAAATAAAAAGAACCATTTTCTGAGCTTCGAAAAAAATTAATTACAACGTAAGACGGTATTAAAGCTTTCGAAATAAGTCTGGAATTAATTTGTTTTTATCCGGGTAACGGGAACAAGTACAGACTTTAATCCTGGATCCTTTTCTTGATTGAAAAGCGTCTTCCGTAAACTGATATTCCACTACGAAGAAAGAAAAAAAAATTTACAGTAACAGAAAATATCAATTATGTATCGAATTTTGTTCCCTTCTTTTTATTTCTTATCTCATTTTTAAAAAAGAGTTCCATTTTAAAACTTCTACTAAGAAATACTGGCATTAAGTTACTTAAACTGAAAGTTAACAGAAGTAAATGTATCAATGAGTTTTTGTTGTTTGTGTTACTTTGTTCTTCGCAAAGTAAAATAAATTCCAGAATTTGTTTGGAAAACATTTTATTGACAAAAGCTTCTATATAAAAACACATCCAGAAAATCTACATTTAATAATTCTACAGTTGCTCGAAAGAATATGATAAAAAAAAGCTAATTAAATCAATTAAGCAATATCCAGTAACTCGTGTTTGAATGTTTGTTAGTCCACCTTTGAAAGAACGATAGAAAACGAAATAACTGCGCCATTTTTGCAGATAAATAATCAGAGAGTTTGGGCTTACATACATTTTTATCTTTTCAATTAACAAACTCATTGTTAGATACAATATATTTCGACGTACTTTTAGAACTTTTTTTATTATTTACTTTTGTTTTAATTACAAGTTTAATGTTCTGCAGTTTATTGGAGAAAGAATCTGAAGAATTTTTTTTCGAGTGTACAGCCGATTTGAAAGGTGTTCTTGATATGTTACGAAGATTCTATCTTGGTAAAGTATTTCGTTAGTGACAAAGCTGTTCGTTAGCGCAGTCATCGTGACCTAATTCTGTAATCAGGAGTTCTTTCGATAGAAGCCTAACGAATCAGCCATTCAGATTGATACTTCTATTGCTTTTTTTAGTTCCATGAAATAGATCTCAGCTCAGATTGCATTTCTTTTTAGGTGCCATGTCTTTTCTTTACGTTTGTGATTCTTTTGTATTTCTTTGCTGAGACAATCAGTCTTTGGAAATGGCGATCATCATTTTATGTGCGCATGCGTCGACGGAACACTCCGAATAGAGGTGATGCAATGAAGTTAAAGGGAGATATTTATATATATATATATTTGTTTCATAATCAAATAAAACATGTATTATTATGATCAGATGAGACAGTAATAAGAAATAGATATTATTGAATTTCTAAATATTTTTTAATAATCAGGAATATGAATTTCTGTTCAGGTTTCTTACATCGCATATGTGTTCCTTTTTTTAAAAATATGTTGTTATGACGCGATATGTTTCTTATGACGCTTGATGAGCAGTAACATCAGATCAAGGTCCACGAAATTCATCTTGGCAAGGGGCTATTAGTACGCTTGTCATTATCCGTAGCTTTGAGCCCCATATAGGAGACAGTTCGATTTTTAGCACGGTTCAACCCAATTTAGAGGAGAACACCCTAGGGGTGGTCAGAGGCCCCCCCCTTCCACCTCTTTTCCTATTCCACCAACCTCACGAGAGGACTGGCGGAATAGGAAATGGAGTTCGACGGATTTTTAGAGAGTACCCCCATCCCGAAAAGGCACTATACATTTTCGAACATCCATGCCTTCTCCGGAATTCGAATCCAGGCCCACAGTCAGCGTCACTTACCACTATACCGGATGGGCGACTCCCTTTAAAAATACATCTATCCATCAAAGGGGTAAATTTAGTGAATATGGGTAAATCTTATATATATTGAGGTATATATGGAAAATAATCGGCACGTTAATTCACATTCAGTATTTGTCGGCTCCGGTGGTTCAGAAGTAGCGAGCCTGCTTCGCAAGCCTAAGGTTGCGGGTTTGACCCGGCTGGAGTCGATAGATTTTCTGGATGCGAAAATCGCATGCATGTCATATGATTATGTAGCATGTAAAAGATCCTTTGAATATCAATTTGGCTCTAATGATCTCGGCAATATTCAGCATTAATTAAATTAATTCAAGCGTCTTAATTTGGTAGCGACATCCGCCACTAGAGGGTGCCTCCACTGAAATGGATTTCGCATTTGGGGGGACTTGCTGTGTCTGCAAAGGCTTAATTGCTATATGCAGCCCATCGGGGGAAAAATCAGTATTTTATGTCATGTACTTTTCGATTCGTCATTGATCATAAATATATTATTTTTTGTCTATAAATTAAAGTATCATAATTTTATCAACGTTATACTGTTTTACTATATTTTTTTCCAATATGAGAGTATTAGATAGGCCAGTCCATTATAAGTGAAATAAGTTCTACTTAAGTCGAATAGTATTCACTATAAATTATGAGATATAACATTTGATAGTTTTGATACATCATTACATTTAGTTCATTTAAACATTTCTTTTTCAAATGCTGCCACTTTAGTTTAATTTGAAATTCATTAATTTCTTTGATATCCGTTGCGTTCCTACTTTTTGTATTCCGAAACGCATGCGCTCTCGAAACTCAGGTCGCCGTTTCCAAGGACAGACTATATTACTTTTTCCATATTATTCAAAAGGATGTTTTCATTTTTTTTTCAGAATTTTTTTAAGAATTGTTATTATATTCTTAGAGGTTATATTTTTAGAGAAGAGGGGTGTATTAAAATTTTATTAATTGGAGAAATTATATCGTTTATTTTTTTAAAGTTGTGCTACCATCTGGTTTATTTGTGTATTCGTCAAGGTTTATATAAATGAATTTGAATAAAATCAATTTAAAATAAACAACTATATTTTTTTCCAATTTAGTGCTTGTATTTCTGTTGTGTGAATGACTAAAATACTTTGAAAAAATTCTGCTATTTTCTTTTCTAAGAACTTTATAAATTTTAAAAAACGTGCAATGGATTAATAGAATTACTGAGATATTATTTTTAAAAAAAAACTATCATAACAATTCATTTAAATGTTTCTTTTGATTCACATAAACCTAATTTACTGAAGATCATTTTCTAAAACTGTGATTATTTACTTGGATAAACAGTGAATTGCTTTTAAAAAATTTGAGCTGAATAAGTGCATTTTAAAGAATTTCAGAGATTTATTAACTATTTTCGTGCGCGTTTCTTACTGCAGTTATTGACGTTTCTCTTTTGTACAAATAATTTTAAATTATTTCACAAAATAAAAAAAGAACCATAACAAAATACTTAACTTATTTCCATTGAAATCGAAAATTATCGCTTAGAAATTATTCATTTTATTAAATAAAAGTAAACAATGTGTTTTCTTTCCGGAAATGTTTTCGAATTTTTGTTACAAATTATAAAATATTCACACATTTCATTTTCATTTTGAAAAGATGATTACTTATTATATGTACAAAGTACTAATGAGAAGCGCTTTTAATTGTTAGAAATGATTAAGAATATAAACACCCTTAAATAGATTCATACAAACATTCTTTTTTTTTTACACTATTTTCAGAAATATATTTCAAAAATTTATATGCCATTAATATACACATGCACCAATGGAATCAGCAAGATATTATTAAAATATCAAGATATTCGCCTTAAATACTACTAATGTAATTTTTAATGCTTCAAATTAACTTTCTACAGGATTTTTACAGACGAAGTAAGACCTTAAAAAGCTAAAAAATATTAACAATGGAAACAGAATGATTTTTAAATACAACCATAAACAAAACAACAGAAAATAATATTGCATCACACATATTGCAAAACCAAAAAATATACACATAAGTAGATTTTATCACATTGAATTCATATTGGACCATTTTTATACAATTGTAATGCTATGTACAAGGCAGACCTTGCTTCCACTTGCAGAAGCGATTATCATAATTTATGAGCTTTTAGATGGCCTGCTGATGTAGTTCTTAAGACTAGAAACACTCAAAAACTCGTTTTATATTCGTCCAAACAAGTCCTTAACGAATTCTGTATTTGTTTTCCAAATCTTTATTTGTACCGCGTAGACTTTGTCGCCAGAACCTCAGGACCCCGTTCAGAATAACAATTCCTGAAAAAACAAAAATAAATTTAGAAAAATGAGATATTTTTTGTCTGTTTATATTTTAACAAATAAGTGTTTTTTTTGCGTTAAAATGATCTATACATTTTTTTAAAATCTACAATTGAAGGTAATGGAATCAAGGGTCCTCAGGGAAGTTAATTTTGTCTCGAGAGCTGAAAATGAAAACAATTTTCAAACAGATCTAATTCTTTTAAAATAAAATTAAATAATTCGAATCTCTTACACGTTATTTATAAAGGTATGAAGTTTCAAAAAAGTACAAAATGTTTAAAATATAATCATCATTTAAAACGTTATAAGCATATGAATTTAAGAAACATTTTTGTAATAAATATAAAGTAATTTTACATTGCGTATGCTATTTACTAAAACATTAGCCTTTCATGCATAAAACTTCATAGAATTATAAAATATATCATACTCTTTACCCTATCTTGTTTTTCTATTATATACCTTTTGAATTTCAAAATATTTAAAAAAAAATATTAAAAATTAAAATGTAATTGTTTATTTTTTAAAAATATCATTTATTATTCCATTTATATAAAAAATAGATACAAAAAAAAGGGTGCATTTAACTTTGTACAACAACTTATTGCTAGTAATTAGAATTACTATTTTAGAAGATATCATACGCAACGTAAAACTTAATTAATATTTCTTAATGATATGTTCCTTATTTTCATATGCTTAAAATTTTATAAATTATAATTATATTTTAAACATTTTACACTTTTTGGAAACGTTATTCATTTATGAATAATGTGTTAAAGATTAAATTATTTAATTTTAATTTCAAAGATTTATATCTATTTGAAATTTTTTATATTTTCAGCCCTTGAGACAAAATTTACACCCCTAAGACTCTTTAAAAGCTAAAGTTAGTTTGGATTTTGAGGAAATTCAGATATTTTCCTATTCCATTTAGGCTATTTAAAAAAAAATTCAAATTTTCTTGCACTAATTGGATTTTTAAAGAATAACTTCATAATTTAAAAATGAGGAAAATAGGTAGTTACATAACACCTTTGCTTATATAGTTAAACTTCGAAGATTATATCGCTAAATTGTGTATAACCAACTTCAAAAGTGATATTTTATTTTGATTTAAAAGTTTGTTTATATATACATTTGCTTTCTAAAAAAAATTAAAAAAAATTATCCCTTTCTTAAATCATAAAATGAAAAATTGTAAAAATAATTAAATAAGTTTTACCTTAACTATGTCAAACAAGTTATACAAATACAGACAAATACACAGTTTGACACAGTCACACTATCTTTCTACATTGTACGTTATTTGCAATAAAAAACATCACTAAATTTTGCACTAAGATATAATAAATCAGTTTCAAATTTTAAAAAAAGGGAATAAAATTTTACGAGACGAGTCAAAAAATAAAGATATGAATTGTAAATTCAATCGGGAAATCTCTTTTTAGTTTAATTTGTAATAAAAAATATTCGCTTTTGGATTGTTATAGATGTCTTAAAAACTAAAGATACAAGCTTAGATATATATAGACATATAAAATAAATAAGGAAAATAAACTAAAATGTATAAAATACATTAAAAAATATAAATAATTGATAAATAATATTCAAATAATTATATAATATGTTTCTATAATACACGAGCTAAATAAAAAGACCATAAATGTATCACACTGCTTGTGCCTGCTTTTAACACTATTGAATTCAATTTTTTAAAAATTGTCTTTAATGTGTTTATATAAAGAAAAGTTTTGTCCACAAAAGCTATACATTTTGAGGGAAAAGTTTTTAAGGGAACCCATTTAGAGTACGATCATAATATTTTGCTTGAAAGTAATAAAGTATTATTTGTTTACTATTAAAGAAATCTTTCATGTTTAATGTATCAACGTCTCCGAAACGGAAATGCTAGAAAGTAAAATAATATATATTTAAACAGCAAATAAATATTACATGAATAGCTGTTTAGGATCTCCAACTATCGAATGTTTTGAATTCGGAAATGTTAATTAATTGTCCCCCCCCCCTCACTTTAGGGTCAGTATTGCCACATCCTGCGATTTTTCGCGAATTTTGCTACTTTTGAAAACTCTCCGCTACTTTTTTTTATCCTATTGCTACTTCGCGAATTTTATACTACTTCACTAGATGGTTCATCTACTTTTTGCTACTTTCAACTACACATAAAAGTATTGGAACAAGTTCGAAAAAAATGAGTTATTGGGAGAAATCACCAAAAAAAATTTGATGACTGAAAATTCGTCGACAAGGAAAACATGGGGAAACTACGAAACGACACGGAAAGCTATAGGAAGTTGATTTTGGATTTCTTTTTGAATAAACAAAAGTAAAATAATTTCTCCAGAATCTACAAAAGATCATATTCATAATTTTCTCAAGACTTAATGTGAGCAACTTTTAAACCGAATCCCTTCAAATTATGAAACTTTAAAAAGATAAATAATATTTTCTCCCTGATATTTTTTAAAATTCAATTCGTCCTTTTTATGATCTGCCTTCAGAATTAGCAGATCAATCTAAATTGGATGTTCTGGAGAATCAGTGGAGACAAATTTTTAACATACAGTAAAAGATGTTCTTCATTCAGAATCTCTTTTAAAAGATGGAGCATTATTTCGGTGTCACATTTTTAATATAAAAGACACAGTTGGAAATCCGTTTTTAAGAGATTTAGCTACATTTTCTGTAAAGCTTTACAGCCTACTCATAAGTAATGTCACAGACTAAGAAATCAAACGTGCCTTGAACTGTTGGATTCAATTCTCAGAATCAAAATGACTTTGGAAGAACGAGGGACTTGCTGCGTTGATTTTATTTCATCGCCATAAATGCTTCAATATAATTCAGAAATTTGTAAATAGGACGCAGCAGATCACGATATTGAGCAGGAAGAGTTTGAATGTATTTTAAATAATTAAAGCATTTTAACGCATTTTTTAAAACAGTTTTACAGGATTGCCAAAATTTAAAAAAATATATTTATGAATTGCAAGGGAAAATCGATTTGCTATTCCCCCCCCCCACCCTCTTAGTGCATAAGTTCTGGCAACTATTTTTAGGGTGCCCTTCATTTTTTTTAAGTTTCGAAATTATGTAGGATTATTATTACGTTTACAAATAATAATCCCAAATGGTTCAAAGACGAGAGCTTTAAAGGTAGGAACTTTGTTTGCAGTATATGTTAAGCATAAACATAGTATTAATTAATTATAATAATTAATAATATTACACAAATAATTAATTAGGGGGAAACATAGCATGAATATCGCAAATGAAACTATTCTGATGTGAAAAGTTCTGAAAAGTGCTTTATAAAAAGTAGCTTGTAGAAATCGAAGAAAAAATATTATTTTATTTCACAAGGATTTGTAGCCAAGAACGTAGTTCATGTATAATGCAGTATGCTTATGATATACTCACTTCAGATTTCAACTTATATTTCTGTCCAGAGTCCGGGACTAAAGACATTGTAATGGGAGAAGTGTCCCAGCAGAGGACAGTAGCAAGCCAATATTGTGGATGTTATGGCAGCAATGTAAGCCCAGCCTATGCGGCATCCTGCCGGGTCGTACACATTCGTCTGGCTACCGCAGTGAACTTTGGCAATGGGAGAGCCCAACACCAGAGGGTACAGAAGCAATGAAGCTGCTTGTAGTATGACTAGAAGAAAGAAAAGAAAAACAGATTAAATTACTTAGGGAAAATAAACATGTATTTAGAAAGACAGTGTTTATGAAATTATTGATTATATGAATTAACCAGCTGATACCGGATAACTTTGCTGTGTAAAAGATGTTACACACACACACACACACACACACACACACACACACACCACACACACACAAACGAGATTGGTCCAATAAATCATTGTATGTTCTAAATCAGTTCTCCTTAATATTATAACCTTTAAAGTAATTCCCTTCAGCATTCACACACTTTTGAATTCGGTGCTGCCATTGCTGGTAACAGTTCTGGTACGAGGGTTTTGGAAGGCCCTTCGGGAGATTCTCCGTTTTTACCTGAACCTCTTCAACTGAGATAAAATGCGTTCCCTTTAAGTAATATTTAATAGTAGGAAGTAAAAAGAAGTTGCATGAGACTAAATCAGGTGAATAAAGAGGATGCTCCATCACAGTTATGTTTTTGCTGGTCAAAAACTGCGCAACAAATACGGACTTCCGGGTGTATTGTCATGGTGTCATGCCCTCCACCACTCTCCAATTCGGGTCCCCCCCCCCACTAATATTTCACAAAGTTTTTTAAGTACTTCAATGTAGTAGTGTTGATTAACAGACTGACCACTTATGTGAGTGAGAACCCTCTCATATCACGAATTTTGGCAATGTTTTGGTCTGTAATCGCTTACCTTAGGCACCTAGCACTTTCATCATCTTCCACACTGTCAATTACTCCTAAAAACCGCTTATGACATTCAAACATATGTGCACGAGTCAAAGTTTCAATTCCATAAGCTTTGGTTAACATTTGAAATGTTTTCATGGCTGATTTCTTAAGTTTCACAAGAAACTTGATGTTGATTCTCGACATTTCCCCAGCAGAATGTAGTTGCACGTGTTCACTCAATGGGACAGTACTTCCAATTGGCGCGATCGGTTAAGGCGAAACTGGCCACATGGATAGAGGAATGTGAGATGGCGTCATCAAAGTAGTTGTTGCATACCTCATTCTTTTTTCAAGCTACACAAGCTTTTTTTGGGAGGTCACACCTTTTATTTCAAGATGTTTACTACCATATACTGCATTCAAGATATTGATGTTTTAGTCCTAGAATTAAACTTTCGATTGTATTGAAAAACATTTTCATAGCCCTCGCCTCTTTTTTTAAATAAGGCAGGGCTGTAATTTTTTAATAGGAAGCTCTTAATTATCCTTTTCGCTCACGTCTCCTCCTCAGAAGTCAGTTTAAGCAGAAGCATTTTTATCGGATCTCTACTCGACAAAATAAACAAGCCTGTTAAATTTCAGATCTTATTGTTCAAAAAAGGAAATTTTTTTTAATCAGTAACATTCCCTTTACTCCTTGGCAGTCAATTTCCGTAAAACTCGGTTTTAGCGGATCACAATTCAACAACAAACACATGCTTATCAAATTTAAAATCTGTAGCTCCAAAAGATTAAAAACAGGAGTTTTTGTCGATAAAAGCCCCATTACTCTACCCCCCCCCCTTCCTTGGGTGTCGATTTCTGCAAAAAAACTTGTTTTTAGTGGGTTGCTATTCAACAACAACAACAACAAATCCGTGCAGAATTTCATGACTGTACGTTCTATAGTTCCAGAAAACTTTTTTTAACCAAACCCTCTCCCTTTTCTTGGAAGTCAATTTCCACAAAATTCATTCTTTGAAAATCTCCACTCAACAAAAGAAACATGTCTACTAAATTTCAAGTCTCCAAGTTTAATAATTCCGGAGATCTCACGATTAGAGAGAGTGAGTTACTTTTTACCAACGTTTAGAGATGTATTTAAATACACACAAAGTTCATCTTAAAGTAAAAAAATTCTTTTACATTAAATATGTGCTTGTTCCATTTTATAAAGAAAATTTATTATTTACTCTTTAAATGAAGATAAATTCTTGATGTATTTGCAAAAGAACAGTTAACCAAGAACATTTTAGATAAAATTTTTATTATATTGTAGACGACTCCACGAACTTTTATAAAAATACCATTTATACCGGTAAAAAAAACAAAGAACTCAAGAAAAGCACCGATTCCAAGAAGTAAATCCTTATAAAATTAAAACACACAATCTCGAAAAATCCAAGACATGCATAAACATCACAATTATCCCAACATGTGTTTTTAAAACAACCCTTACTCTCGGAAAGACGATATAAATTTTAATGATTCCCACACATCTTCATTTTAATTAAACATAACCACGACGTTTTCAAAGACAGTCGGCAAGCTTCTTTCGGTTCGTCTCCAAACAAAACAGAAGTAGCAATACCTCCTTCCAAGCAAGGCCCACGGTGATAAACCTAAAATTACAAACCATCGCTATCTAGTTACACAGAAGATAATAAGAGACTTTAAATTTCCTTTCAGGAAAGAGATTCATATTTCATTTCTTCTTTTAATTCCGGCACGAAACAGGAGGACAGGTTCCGCTGAGCAAATTTACTCGCTTCCATAAATTACCGAGACGGCGGATATTTAAAGATATGCACTTGTTGAACATGCGTTGTGATATTTGGTATTAATGCGACGAATGCGAGCGTAAGATAATGGCTACGCAAACAAATTATGTAAATGAACTTTCGGTTTTGATAGCATTGTGAAATCGATTCGATACTAGAGGAACAGGACTCTTCGTTGCTTAAATATGTATTTGGAATGAATGTTTTCTTAAGTATAACAGACACATCGTTCTCTTTTTGGATTTAATTATTTCCGTTTTGTTTTCTGTTTATACAATTGAGTTGTTTCTGCGTAAAATGATAAATACTCTACTGGTGGAAAATGTTATAAAGTATTAAAAACTGCTATTCTCTAAAATAGATTTCATTCAGTCTTTAAGAGTTCAGCTAGTAAAATGGATCAATACATTTCGGAATTGATTTTTTTTTTTGATTTAAAAAAAATTGGCTAATTTTGTTTTGTTTTTTTGTTGTTGTTCTTGGATTGTTTTTTGTATTTATGAATCAATTTTTGTCGGCAATATAAATTTTTTTCCTTGAGTTCAAAAGCATGTTTTCTTTTGGATTTAAACACAAAACAACGCCACCCATCCGGTATAGTGGTTAGTGACGCTGACTGCGGTGTCGTAAATGTCGTTATGTTTGTGTTGTAATCTTTCCTTTGTATTGTGGTACCCCATGTGGTACAACGTGTAGTGCACGAGGTTTCTAAAAGTTCTCAATAAAAAAAACCTTAAAACATCCAGTTCATAGAGTTTATATCAGCCTTGTTATAAAAACCCTACAAATTATAAATGAGTCATATTTGATAAAAATTTATAAAAACAAGTAATATAAAAAAATTTTAAGCCAATTCCTACTTAGGTCAACAAAGAAAAAATTTATTTTAGTTACTTTTTATTAAATAGTTAGAATTAATATAAATATGTATAAACAAATGACAGAATCACAATATTAAGTGACAAAATAAAAAGCAATTTACCATTTTCCCTTCTATATAAGGTTTTCGACTATTTTTGTTTTGTTTGATACTGTTATTCATTCATTAAATTTAATTATTCCAATAAAATAGTATAGTAAAAGAAAATCACACCCTTAGAAATTAGGCCATCCCAGGTGGAATTCGAACCCCCGACCTATGGATTAGAAACCCAACGCACTATCCATTGCGCTACAGGGAAACAGCAAAGGATTTTCCTTTCTATATTTCTTTTTTTTTGTTACTATTTATTCCTTTTTTTAATTAAATTAATGAATAAATATTTGAAAAAACTGTATTGACAACAAGTGTCATATCCACTACAAGTTTAATAAATGCATTTGAACTTTAATGGATGAATAGAAAGTACTTTATTAACGATTGAAAATTTGAACAATATATATATATATATATATATATATATATATAGGGAGAGAGTAAACTAATAGTAGGAATTGAATTATAAAAAAATTGAGTTCTTCTTGAAATATAGATAAAATATTAGTAACCCCATCTAATCTTTGGAGGGTAAAATAGAGGTTATTCAGTTTTCATTTCTCACTTGCGGATTGGCTCATGATCATGGTGGCTTAGTGGCCATGGTCACGGATTCGTAGCCGGTGTGTTATGAGCTCGAGTTCTAATACCACTGAAGACAATCCACGTTGTCGAGGCTCAGAGTCCTTCCGTTGGAGTGTGAGATGCCTAGTCAGTGGTCGTCCCAGTCACTTGACTGTGGTTCAAATTTACGGGGTCCTTTACAGCCTTCGCGTTGCTTTAAGGCAACTCTAATAAACACTCCCTCGTTCACTGTGAGGTGTTTCAACTTAGCATTTATAAGCGCTTCTTTCTTTCATAAATTTCCTTGATCAGAATTATTTTAAGTAAGGTTCAAATGTAAATAAGGTTCAGGGGAAATATCTTTAATAAATCAATACAGTTGTTGGCTTTTGCTGATGGCATTGATATCATTGCTTGAACACCCACCGCACTAAGACAAGCCTTCTTATCTTTAGAGAAAGAAGCCCTCAGGATGGAACTGAAAATCAATGAGATTATGACCAAGTATATGCCTTGCACTAAATCATGTTTCAGCGATTCCCACTTTAAAATTGAAGAGTATAATTCTGAAGTTGTTGACAGTTTCAATTACTTAGGTTCGGAAATTAACAATAGAAACGATTGGTGCTACTGAAATCTAAATGAGAATTACTATGGCTAACAGATGTTTTAATGGAATACACACGAAAATATATGAAATCGAATTTAATCAAAATAAAAACAAAGGTTCTATTGTATAAAAGTCTTTTAAGATCAGTATGAACTTATGCATGTGAAACTTGGTCCATGTCTCGAACAGATGTGAGAACATGATAAGTATCTACGAAAGGGAGATTTTAAGATATATTTTGGGAGGATTTCAGGAAAATGGAACGTTTCGAAGAAGATCAAATTTCGAGCTCTATCAATCCTATTAAGAATCTGACATTGTTAACTTCTTCAAAATACAACGAATAAAATGGGCAGGTCACGTTGTCAGAATGAACGAAGACCGCAACACTAAAAAGGTCTTTAATGCTCAACGAACTGTCGCACGAAGAAAGGGCACTCCAAATTTTAGATGATTGATGGCCAAGAAAAAGATCTAGTTTTGAGAACTAAGAATTAGAGAACACTAGCAGGAAGAAGGTTGGTCTAGAAAAGGCTTCTTGAGAAGGCCAAGGCCTACCCTGGGCTGGAAGGAAGGTTCAAATAAAGACGCATACAGATTCAAATCAAGAGTTGTTCTAAGCGTATTTCGATATTTTTCTTTATTGTATACACGTATTAAGAAAACATTCTGTAGAAGAGATTCATATTCGGGGAATTTAATAAATATTTTATCTCTTTATAAATACGTTCCTGATGCTCTTAAGCTTAGAAATCGATGATATTTCTATTTTCAAGTTTAGCTTTTAAAGGAGAATGAATTGAAAGAGCTTAATCATTTTTAACATACAACTTTTTGGCTTTTTTTTTTTTGGAAAATGTAATCTGACTAAGTACACTTAATTGAACTGTTGAGAATTTTTAAAATCTTTTTACAATTTCAGCTTTATTTCAGATAAGAAATTCTCAAATGTCTCAAAAACTTTCCATTAATCATTATCTTTGGGGTTTTTCTCAGAAATTCAATTTCTTGAATCTAGAATTGAAAGTCACTTTTTTAAAAGAAACCGAGGTTAAAATGAAATAGAGGACGCAGGTTCGAGATAGTGAAAACTTTTAAAACATGTTTCAAAGTATCTTATTCATTTCAAAATAAGCTTAATACTGCAAAGGTCAACTAAAAATTGCCAGCATAAAATTATTATTGAACCAAAATGTTGTTGAACTTTAACGCGCACTCTATAATTTATTTTAAGCAAAATCGCTAATGAGAGACAATGTAAGTGGAAGGTTTTTTTTAGTCTTTTCTATGACTAAGAATACTAACTTCGCGCACACCCATCGTTGTATATTTATTCTCAGAGAACGTATACCATAGAATAAAATTACTGGGTTTAAAAATTCCTATAAAAACAATATTTAAATGTAAATCTTTCATAGCAATTTGAAAATGTTAATATCTCATGTCTGGTGAAAATATAATAACTTATTCAGAATATACTTTTTGAAAACGGAATAATGTAATTTAGGTACTAGTCATAATGAACCCAATTATGCTTTAAGACAGTAAATAATTATTATGTCCAATTACTGTTAATAGCTGCAATTTAGCTTAATTAGAAGCGATGTTTTAATTGCAGATTCTTTTTAGTATGTTTCGACAGCATATTCCCTGAAGCACTGAAATTAAATATTTGAGTTGTTGCTTTCAACTGGCGAATAAAGAACGTTTAGTTCTATATACTTTAAAAGAATATTAATATACATTTTAAGCCAAAGGTTGAATGTCTATTCTAAAAAAGATTCAATTTATTATTAAAATTACAGAAATGTGTTATGAATAGTTACTATTTTTATAAATGCTGAATTTTTCCTATCTACGATTCTTAGCTTATACCTACGGAAATCAATCTTTACAATTATGAAATATTTAGTTTTTAGCATTATAAAATCTGCAAAAGCATTACTAAAATCAGGCTTAACTGTACGCTAAGCCTATTTTCCATTTTTATCTTCAAAGTTCTGTTTCTTTGGGTGTGTATTCGAAAGATGACACATTTTGTCGTGTAATTTCTTTAATTCTCATTAAAAGATATTATACTTTCCTGTTCTTTTTGTAAGCTTAAACGCAATTGTTTTTTTAATTTAACTGTCTTGATCAAAATAACGCTGACAAAAAAAATTGAGTTTAAATCTTCTGTTTACCAACCTTTTTGAATTTGTGAACGAAAGGTTAATCACGTGTGGGAGTTTCCCTTCCCTTATCAAATGTATATTGGAAGTTCCTAGAAATTAAATTTTCCTTTAGTTTGAAAAAAATATATTTTATGCCTATTTTTTAATTTTATTGGTTTAAAGTTTTACAAAAACTTTAAGTTTTCTTTAAAAAAAATTCCAATTTTTTTTTTTTTTGATTCTACAAAAATGGTCCTTATCTAATGTACTTTTGGAGGCATTTTATTGCATCCAAATATTTATAGCTGTTAGAATAAGGAAAATTAAAGGAAACCTAGCAGAAAAGAAAATAACATAGACCAGAGAAGATTCAAAAACTAAATGCATAAAAAATTATCAACATTTAGTTCCTAACTGGGAATCATTGAATTAATCATAATTAAAGTAACAAACAATTTTATTTAATTGTAAAAAAAGTAATATTTTTGATGAGTACTTCTACTTTTTAAACTTATTTTATCATTCAAAATGTTCGGTTGACGTATATGTATTAACGACTATATATGATAAATATCGAAACAGAATTGACCAAGCCTCGTAATGTAATTTTTTATTTATCGTTTGCTCATATTTGTGAGCAATGAAATCCAATTTGTTTTGAAATGTATCGTTTGGTTTATAGATAACTGAACTCGAGAATGGAATAAAAGAATAATATTCGATTCGGATTTAATAAAATTTATGTGTGACATTTTAAGGTTTATTTTACAATTTACTTTTTCTGGCTTCAAAAGAACAATTTAAACATCGGTGGCTTACAGGTACGATTTGAAAATATTCTTTTGAATTTTCACCTTAAATGATTTTTATTAATATTTAAAAAATTAATTCGCGTGTCTTGATCAATGGCCCTGCATCGGGGTTTATTACAAATTTTTGCCTTTTCGGTAGGCACACTTTTCCTGTTCTAGAAATTTTGTTGATATTATTAAAATTTTATTATAAAAGAAACTCATTGGAACTTATTTAATATTATAAAACTCATTCATGAATTCTGTCGAGTATTTTGTAACTCGTTTTATGAATTTATATATAAATGGCAAATAAACTTAACGTATTTCGAAAAAGTTTTTCAGAAAATAGTCCAAAAAAACAAAGCGTGTGTTAAATCGCCTTTTGAATTAGGATCAAAATATTAGCCATTTTTGTCGATTATAGATTCAAAATGGCGCTTCAATTTAAATTCATTACACGCTGCATCTGATCCCAATCATTTTTAAAAAAAATCTTTTAGTGAGAAGGAATTTTGATAAAAATATTCCATTGTTGGAAAATTATGCAATTTAAAATACCGAAGATAACTGAATTTTAATTCCAATTTCCAGATGGAAAAAAAAAAACTTGGAAAACACAGCGAGAATATTGAAATGTCTAAAAAATATTTTGTACCTGAGTGAATTATTTTTAAATGAGAAAAGGAAGAAAATGGCCACTGAACACTTTTTTTACACAAAGGCTGTTCGATATTTCCATTAAAAAGGTATATTCGTTTGTTAAAGGCTTTAAAGTGTAATTGAATTTAGTTTTTGCACGGAAGTTACCACAACCGAACAAAATATATAAGCATTTACATTTAAAAAAGAGAAACTTATTGATTTAATCTTAAAGACAAAACAAAACAAAAAAGTTAATATGTAAAGATTAAAATTAAACTTTTTAAAAAAAGTCTTAACTCTTGATTTCATTTTCGGCAAGGCGGGAAAAAGTTTTTTTTTGTGTTTTTTTTTGGCTTTGTGCCAGTCAACATATAAAGATAATTGAATTGGTAAGCTTGATTAAAAATATGGAGAATTTAAGCGTTAGAAATAAATTATTTTTTCTTATTTTTTCCCCAGGATTAAAAAGATTTGTGACACATGAAAATCGGTACACTTCAACGCTTTATGCCACGTTTTGACACATTTCTTGATTAAACACATGAAGATAAATTAGAATCTTGTCATATTTTAACAAGAAAAAAAAAACGTTAATAAATCTCTGTCGTTGAAGATAAGAAAAGAAATTCTTCAAAATTCTTTTTCGAAAGTGAAGACAGGTTAAACAAAGTTCATTGTCTTTTTATTTGAATAATTTTCTGTTTTTTTTTATAAATATTACAAGCTTTTGAGAATCCACCTCTTCCTTTTTTTTGAAAATTTCATTTGATTTAGACATGTTTTGGTAAAAACATCAGCTTAATTAAAACTCAAAGAAAATGAAATGAAATTATTCCATTTTTTCCGCCATTTATTTGAATATTGTAATTTTTATTGGAAAGTTAAGCTTCTTCGTTTTTAATTTTCCCACCTTTTTACTAAAAGGAAAAATTAAATTTACTAATCTGAGCTAAAATAATTAGTAATATTCTTTAAATAAAAAATACAAATTGCAGATTGTAGGATTGAATATATCTTTATGAATACAAAACATATTCGAAATTTTTTTTCGAATAAAATGTTTTAAACTTTCAAAAGACGTTTATATTTTGATGCCGATTTGTCAGGGATATAGATCTACAATATTTTAAAAAAGTTATAAACAATCTCAATTATTTTTAGGAACTAAAACTTCCTATGCGTGGTGCTGAAATGATTAAGTGATTGTTTACATATTGTTCATATATAATTTTAGAAAGGAAATCTCTCGTTCTTTTCGGATTTTTATGTGATTTATTCCTAAAAACAAACTTATCAGTGTAATACGTTTATCAGCTTTTTAAGGTTGCGGCAACTATTTTTAAAAAAATGGAGATAAGTAGATTTTTTTGTTTTAAGATTTTTAGTACATTTTAAGAAAAATATGCTAAAATTAAAAAGAGAAAAAGAAATTATTGTAACTAAAATGAGAAAAAATGGGTACAAATTGACAAAAAATAACATAAACACGGCCCATTCTGTACCAAAAGTTTATAGACAAGTTTTCAATTTTTCAATTCTGATGTATTGCTATGTTATTCATTGTCGAAATGACCTTTAGGATAAGAGATATTTTAATTTTTACAAAAACTAGAGCACTTTATCTCAGCTATTATATGAAATTGCTTAAAAAAAAACAGTGATTATATTCACATAAGGGATTGTAAATTTTATAATAAAACAGGGATTGATAAATCTGTAGGTTAAAACACTTCTACTATTATACAGAACTTACACAAGAAAATTCAGTTAATGATTTTCAAAACCTTTTGAGAAATAGCTGGCTCCGTTTGATTATTTTCAAAAAATCACATTTTGAGTAAAACGCGTTTTAAAGCAATGGCATCTGCTTTTACTTAAACACTTGTAGTGTTTGTTCTAGTGAACGGAAAATGATAAACTTGATATTTTTATAAAGCTAATAAGATGGTTTATAAAATAAAATCATAAAAAAAAAAAATGTAAATTTTTGGCAAAATTTACAATTTTATGGTAGTCGGATACCTTAAAATAAGACATGCTGTTGGGGATTTTATGTTATATTTTCTCTGTAATATTTATATGATATATCTTTCTATTTTGGGTTTGTATTGGACCAAAGAGATAACTAGATTTTTTAAGTATGCTTCAGTACGCAAAGTTTTTGAAATTCTTACTGTTCTGGATTTGTATTTAAAATAGCAATCAAAGATAATTTTATTTATTTTTTTCTTACATGTTTTGTTACATATATTTTTATTGGGCTTAATTCGTTACGATCAGATGATACCGACATTAAACTTTGACTAGCTGTTCTATTTGTAAAATTTAGGTAAATTTTTTAAATTTTATAATTGCAAAAAAAATTTTGAGTTTTAACCAAAAAAGAAAGAAAAATATTTCAGAAAGTTTTCAAGGTTAAAAAAAATCTTATACTTTTAAACCGAATGCATTTTGCTCTCTTATGTGCGTTATTAATGTTGAGAAATATTTTCTTTTTTAAAAGAAAGTTTCTACAAGAAGCAAAAATTGGCAACGGTGAAAGGCTTGAACTGATTGGCTGAAAACACATGATTGTATTTATCATACTATTATGATATAATAAGAGTCTAGGAACTAGTTGACTGGAAACTTGTGATTATAGTTATCATGTGACTGTGACGTCACAGAAATTTATGAATTGGTTGACTCGAAACGTGTGATTTTAGTTATCATGTGACTGTGACGTCCCAGGAATTTAGGCCAGATTTTAAATTTACTATTATTAAATCACGAGAACGGGACAGAGAAAACGATGGCATGAAAACAATTTTTAATACACAGAAACAATTATTTAATTGGTAAAAACACAAATTTGTAGAGATAAATAACGAGCTATTCATACTTTTTTGCGTCAGTTTAATATCTTGCGTTAAAACTAAATTACTCTACAAAATGTTTTGCTCCTTTGCATTAACAATTTGTTCGAGAAAAATATTGAAAAGTTAATAAAACTACAGAAGTTTCTTTAATGGAAGAAAAATTAATTGGAGAAAGAGTGTTCCAAACTCGTTAAAAGCAGGGAATTGGATAGAGAAAATTAGACTACTTAATTCTACACAGTTCGAAAGGATTATCATCGAAGTAAAGCGTTTAATTATGGTACTCTTTTGAGTAAAAGGGAGCAGTGAAGACAATAAATAACAGCTTAAGAAGAGCTACTTAGTTCTAAACAACAGAAAAGGAGCTAATCAATTTTAGAACTTACAAAATAAGGGTTAGAAATTCTACTTTAACATTCTCTCTTAAAAGACATTCGAATATCATAAGTATAATTGCCCTCTGTGAATCACAGTTAGCCTTAGAAAATCATTTTATTTTAAATTATCATTCCTGTATGTAATATGTTTTATGTTAATGATTACATACGTTAAAGCATTGGGTATTTACAACTGATTTTATAGCTAGTATCTTACCAAATAGGCTGGAACTTCTTTTTCAGAGAGATTTGGATAATAATATTCCTGATTTTTTATTTTATCCTTTTTATATATGTATGTTTTATCTTCTAGAGCAGGGGGTAGGCAGACTTTTCCAGGATGCGGGCTACTTCTAATTTTTTCAAGGTGTTGCGGTCCACCCAGTGTTAGTGGCGCACACAAGGGTGGTGGAGAGGTCCACAGGTCCGGACCCTCCCTCATAGCCCTTGATTTTTTTATGATTCATTATAATCCCATGTATATAGTACGTAAAATGTAATTAAGTATTTGTTATTAGTAATTTTTTATTAATTAATGTTAATTATTTATTCAGTAATTTATTTTGGGCTGTTTTTTGTTCCCGACAATCGACAAAATAAAAAAAAATTGTTTGGCTGCGTATTGGGGTATGATACGAGAATCGTAGAACTTCGACCCCATCTCCCCCTTGACAAATTCTTGTGTGCGCCACTGCCCAATGTCGTAGGTGTAGTGAAGTAAGGAAAAAGTTATTATCGTAACTTAATAATAAATACGGAATATGTATACTTATCTACAAAAAAAAAAAAAAAAAAACACTTCTAAAACCGCGTTTAAAGCAAAACGCAAGATTCAAACTTTTACTAATAGCCACAAATATAATTATATCAAAGGGTGTATTTTTTTATTATGAAACAATCCAAAATACATTACGAAATAAAACATTTTCATCTAAAGTTAGTTTGTGTTGTTATAATCAGTGGAAGACGCGTATTGTTAGCCAATCTTGAATTTTCCGTATATAATTACTAACTGCTAAAATTTTCAGGCGGTCACCCAAAAATGTCTTAGCTGTCCACCGGTCGATCGCGATCGACGTAATGCCCACCCCGGCTCTAGAGCCATTCTACGAATAGTTTCATTGCAGAAATCTTCTTGGTTTCTTTTGAATTTCTTTTTCACTGAAGTACGTACTACACCTTTTGCTGTGGTGTCCACATCTTTACTAATGAAGTCAGTGTAACAAGTATATCCTCTGCGATTGCCGGATAATGCACGCACGTGCGGCAATCGGACTAGACCCAAAAATTCTCGGAGGGATTTCCTATCCACGGATGAACATTTTATTACATTCTGATGGCTAGTTCCGTAATAATAAGCCAAAACTTTTGGATACTTTAAGCCCGGGACATCCTGTATTTTATTATTAGCAACTACAATATATATATATAACTGTATCAAAATTAAGCATAATAAATATATTCCTCATTTATAATAACATTTTTCAGGTTAAAAAAATTGAACTTAAACATGTATTCTGCAATCACAACTCTTCTTTATGTTATGTTATGCAATCCCAACGTAATACACCCCTAAAATTTAAAGAAACAAATTTATTCCACGCCAGAGAGCTTCCAAATCTTATCTCAAAGTGAGCGAATAACCTGATTTCTTTTTTTTTTCTTTTGAGCTTTTTAATCTAAAATAACAACTTGAATGCAATAGGATATTCAAATACGTTTTCCAAATTGTTCCTAATGCATAATACATTTATCGTTCTACTATCTACTTCATCATATCATTATTCTAGAAACACCAGGGAGAGAAAGTACATTTTATTCCAATCACAGATAACAATTCATGTTTTGCACACGAAACGAAACCTACCAGTCCCGAAGTAGCGAGAAAAATGCCGTCTAATCAGACACTTCGTGTCGATGTCAAAGTGTTTTTTTGCCTCTTGGCATTCGTTTTATATGAATGAGAGGTTGTTAGTGTTATGATTAGCGATTGGAGTGCGTTTCTAGAATTCTAAAAGCTCTTCTTACAAAACAATTTATGGTTTTTATAAAGCTGGTTATTGTCAGAATATAAATGAAATTCATGAAATTTGGATATTGTTACGAATGTTATGTAATTGATGCTTAAAGTAATGTAAATAATTTATATCTGGATATATTTAATACATTAATATTATTTTCTGTTGTATTTATCTTATGATAAAAATTGTAATATTTGCAAGCAATGCTTCTTTTTCATTAAAACGGTGTTTCATTCGAAACAGGGCGAAATATTGGCAATACAGCCAAGTTGGCCTCATTTTTGGCGAATTGATGACCACTTTGACGACTTGGCGGGCAAATGGATGCTTTTGGAAATTACGAGAGAAATCTATTAATATCGCTATCTAATAATATCATTAATATCACAAGAAAGATCCGTGCAGCCTATAAACAGGAGTCGCTCACTGAAACTTAGTATTACTTGAAGACTTCAGTTGCTACGACTGAGGGATCAGTTGCTTGCGAAAAAAACTTTTCGTACTTCTATTTTCAAACACTGACTGTTATGTCTGAGCGCCGTACAAGGTGAGAAGGCCTTCTAGGATTTATTTTGCAAATTTTGCTGCTATATCCTGTACTTTACGGATTGTTTACCCACAGTACATTTCATCGCTTTTAAGGAATTGTTTTGCTCTTTCAAATAGCATAAAATTCACGGACCCTAATTTACGTAACAATATACATACTAGCTGTTACCCACCCACTTCGCTGGGTATTTCGAGATATTGTATAAATTGTGTTAGTGTTCACACACACACATTAAGTTATTGGTATCTAAGTCCAAGCACTAATCTTTCAATTGCATTCAAAAACATTCTTATAGGCCTCACCTCTTGGTTTAAGAAGAACAATGCTTAAATGACGCACCAACGCTCGGTGAAACGTCAAAAAACGGTATATACGTTTCATCACCGTTATAATTTTAGAAATGATGCAATGACCACCCTCATTTATCAATTTAAGGGTTTTTTACTGATTCTGACACGCTCCCATTTTTGGTGCTCAGTTAGATTATGGGGAATCCAACGGCAAACTACTTTTTTTACATGTAATTCTTCATGAATAATTTTGTATATGGCCGCGGATTCAAAGTTAAGTTCATTCTGTGTCATTTGGTAGGTACAGCGATTATCATCCATTAACATTTTTCGTATGGCAGACACATTATTCGGGATTACTGATGATCGCGGCCTTCCTGTGTGTTCTTCATCCTGAAAATAATTGCGACCACTGTAAAATTCTTTAAACCATCTGAATACAGTAGCACGACAAGGAGGTTCATCACCAAATGTTAATTGCAGCCGTTGAAAGCATTCCTCTTGATTTAATCCAGCTTTAAAATCCTAGAAAATCATAGCACAATAATGTTCTCGCGTCAACTCCATTTTCTCTTCTGTCTAAAATTTATTCTACTCAAAACAACTTGAAGTAAAAGAGTAAAAAGTCGTCTGCTGTGTTAAAATACTTTGTGTTTTTTATTTTCAAAGTAAATCGTTAATTTTGTTTTGTAACTTCTCGTCTGCACGTATCTCAAAAATTTCAGAGTTACCCTCGTATCAATAAATATTTTGAGTATCTATGATTACCTGTTGAAAAATAGGGTTTCATCATTTGCGAATATAAAAAAAAAGTTGTAATCAGTTCTAAACCATTTGGATATTAACAATTACTTTAAAAATTCAACAAATGCGTTGATTGATTAGTGCAAAAATTTCAATTTAGATGAAAATGATAATTCTTTTTATTTTAAATTTTAATTTTTTGAACTATCTGCTTTCTAAAAATACCTTACTTTTGTTTCTACTCCAATTAGTTATAAAGTTATAGCAGTTTTTGTATCAAGTGGAAACAACAAAAACAAACCGGAAGTTAGATATCGAAACCGGAAGTCTTTGCATTTTAATGGATTTTTACTCTATTTTGGAGTTTTATTGAATTCTTGTAAAAAATTAATTTAGGTAAGATAAAAACAGGACGTGATGATATTTTTAAGAAAAATTGGCAGTAACTTGGCACAGTCGTATTCATTTTTCGATTTACTTGTATTCTTGCATCTCGTTTTTTCTCTTGCTATTTTACTTCTTATTTTGATAAATTGATAGAAAACCGTCTTTATAAAAGCAACATATTAATTTATTACGCCTAAAGTAAGATATAAGGTCCAAGAAGCGCCAATGGAAATCACATTAACATTAATATGCTACCAGTAATGAGATTATGAAAGCATCTAATCCCAATAATATTGAGTCAGTAGTGCCTAAAAGCTGAAATATAGCCATAAAGATTTGCAAATTTGATTTCATTGTCTACATAGTTTCTGCCTTGATTGCTTTTCGTGAGGAATTGGAACTATAGAAGACCCTGTTAATGAATTATGCCCAAATATAAGCCTAAAGTGCAAACATTGTTCTTTCTTTAAAACTTTTTTTCTGAATAATTCTTGCCTTATAAACTCTTCAATTGTTTGGGGGGGGGGCTAAAGATATTTGAGAAAGGCTTTTCAGCAGGTAAAAAGTTATGGGTATTCCTTGGCTTACCTCCTTTTCTGTCAAAATTTCGTTACTAAAAGTGTTGCTCAAGAAAATATTAGCTCTGCCTTAGACGAAATCAAAAAGGTACAAATTATTTCGCTAAATGTTGAATACCTGTTGATGGAACTTGGCAACGTCGAGGCTGCTCGTCTCTGAATGGTTACACACCATATCAACTAACAAAACAAGATTTGGGATATTGAATAAAAAAATGTCTCAATATTGCTTCATATGTTCAAAAAACAACAGCTGACTATCAGAAAATATTCCTGTTTTAGACCATCAGAACATATTCCTACAGACTTGAAATTTGGTAGGCATGTTCCTGTCATGAAGTAGAGATCCGCTAAGAACGGACTTTTTGCGAAAATCGTTCTCCAAGGGGCGTTATAGATAATTATTCCGGTTTTTCAACTATTATACCTACATCCTTGAAATTTTGTAGGCACGTTGCTTTCATGGAGTAGAAGCTCACTGCAAAAAAGGTTTTGCCAAAATTGACCCCTAAGGGGCATTGCGGGGACTTGAGGGGCATTAAAGATAAATATCCCCGTCTTTGAACTTTTCGACCTTCAGTCTTGAAATTTGGTAGGCTCGTTCCTTTCATGGGGCCTTTTCATAAAAAAGGGGTTTTGCCAAAATCAACCCCTAAAGAGCATTCCAAGGGCTCAAGTGGTGTTAAACATAAATATATTCCCATTTATGGTCTATTAGACCAACGAACTTGAAATTTGTTAAGCCCGTTCCTTTTATAAAGTTGAGATCCGCAACAGAAGGGGGTTTGAAAAAATCAAACCCAAGGGACGTAGGGAGGGCTTAAGGGGCGTCATAGATAAATATTCTCGTTTTTGAATTATTAAATCTACATGCTTGAAATTTGGAAGGCCAGTTCCTTTCATGGAGTAAAGATAACCTACGAAAAGTATTTTGAAAATCGACCCGAAGTGTGGTTGCGAGGGCTTAAGGGAACCAGGACATGTTCGGAAGTGTAAAATGCCAAAATTAAGACCCTTTGTTTATGAGACATATATCTTTTAAAATTTCCAATAGAGCTTAGATATTTTACGTTCTTAATAAAGATAATTTAATTATTCTGTAGAACTACAAATATAACTTTTTAGTTCAAAAGTTTGTTTTTTCTACTTAATTTAAGTAATACATAATTTTTGAGAACTCATAATACATACTTATGTTTAGGTACCAGTTTTTAAAAGAGTATCTTTTTTTTATGCAAAATATTTTTTACACATATAAAAATGTACACAAAGGACAGTGAACTTATCTTTTTTAGTGAAAATTTAGTATAGTTTCTTTAAAAATTATAAAACTTGAAATTTGAAAAATTTATATTTTTCTGCTTTTTTTATGTGTAAAACCATTTTTAAAAATTTAGGCACTATTTTAATAGAAAAAAAATTAGGTTCACTATATGCATAGGCATTTTGTATAGAAGTATAAAAAATCTGGAATCTTAAAGTGGAATAGTTTTTTTAAAAAATGTAACTAAATGCAAAAAATATGCTTTTGAGAAAAAGTGAAAAAAACTAAGGGTCAAAAGGGGCGTGGTCATTTGTTTATATTTTTATTTTTCGTATTTTCAGGCTATTTTATCAACAAACATATAAGTATTATACATTTTTAGGTTCATAAAAATATGCACTATTTTTTAGAACTAAAATTGAAAAATCGATTTTTTGAAAGCATATGAAGT
Source organism: Trichonephila clavata (assembly GCA_019973975.1). Lineage (NCBI taxonomy): Eukaryota > Metazoa > Arthropoda > Arachnida > Araneae > Nephilidae > Trichonephila > Trichonephila clavata. Next base: position 1,491 of record BMAO01006952.1, on the reverse strand, counting down.
CCTGGTTCCCTTAAGGGATATTACAGATAAATATTCCCGTTTTTGTACAACAGAATTATTATTTTGTAGGCCCGTTCCTTTCATGGTGTAAAGATCCGCTATGAAAGGGGTTTTTGAGAAAATGGACTCCCAAGGGGCGTTATAGACAAATATTTCCGTTTTTGAACTGTTAGACCAAAAGACTTGAAATTTTGTAGGTATGTTTCTTTTGTTGAATATTGATCCGCTACTCCTATGGGGGGAGTTGTTGGGACGTATTTATCAAAAAAGTTCCATTACTGAACTACAACAACTTACCGTTATGAAATTTGGTATGTATGTTACTTTTGTCGAATGGAAATCCCCTAAGAAAGAATTTTATGGAAAATCTACTCCTATGGGGGAAACGAGGATCCTTTGTGGCCCATTGATAAAAAAAGAATTCCCGTTTTCGAAATATTAGACTTACAGTTATAAAATTTGGTATGAAATTAAAATTCTCTAAGAATGGCTCGAACGGAAATTAACTCTCAAAGGTGGTTACTGGAGCTTATTGATACAAAAAAATCCAGTTTTTTTTAACTATTAAATTTAGACTTAAAATTTAGTAACTATATTTACTTGAATGAGTAGAAATCCACTAAAAATGGGTTTTGTGGGAATCCACTTGTGGAAGGGGTTACGAGAGCGTGTAAACGATAATTCCACTTCAATTTTAGAAATTATTATTTAGATGTTCTGTCCTTTTTTAATGAAGGGGTGAGAGTTATAAGAATATTTTTCAATACAATCGAGTTCTTAAAATTAAGATATCAATAATTTATATATATATATATAGTACATGTATAATTTGTAGTTCATTGTTATCTTAAAGGGAAAAAAACAGAAGTGTTAAAAACGTCAGTATAAATAGCAGAGAAAATCTTAGAATTGGTGAGGAATCTTTAAATCACTAAACCATGTGTTGGAATTCAGGGAGGGGTGTTCAAAATTTTTGGGGTCCGGTATGTCAGGCTGATACATAAAGGGGGCTGAGGCGATCGAAGGTTTTGGAACCATCGCCGCATATTATTGTGTTTGACGACTTGAAATACATTCTCTCATTTTGAATTGAAAATTATTGTGTATCATCTTTCAATAAAACATAAAAAATAGCATTAAAACTTCTTTTCAATAAGCAAATGTACCGAAAAAATACTATTAGGAGTAAATCAAAAACATTTTTCTTTCACAATGACACAACAGTTAGTTTTCTTTTAAGAATAGAATATCAACAAAAAGCGAAAACTGAATTCCATATAAGTCACGATATCTCACTTCATTACCAAGCCTAAAATAAAGTCCGCAACCACGATAGCAAACTTCAAAACACGTCACGCAAAATAGAGGCGTGTCTTTTTTCATTTCGAGATCAACTCTAACGACTCATCAAACCGTTTCAAAAAAGACAAGTTCAGAGGAGAGAAACACTTCCAAGTGTCAGAGGGTGGACGTTGCCAACTGGTGACACAT
>BMAO01006951.1:0-15961 GCA_019973975.1 Trichonephila clavata | reverse complement strand
AACATGTAATTTATAATACACAAACTATATTTAATCCATTGGAAATTTAATTTAAGGAACTACTGCTACTTCTCGTTCTAAAGAGCTTCGTTTAACACAGCCAATCTGTTGTACAATATCAAGTATTCTTAAGGTGCGAGATAGACACGCGAGTAAGCACCCAGTTCCTGTATCCAAGCAGCGCTAGATAAATATAGTGAGTCGCGAAGATTTTTAGTATGTTAATTTTATCTCCAACCGATTGAAACTCAATTTCTTGACCACACTTAAAGCTTTGTAGACTAAAAAATTTTCCGACAATTATCAACGGCTAAAATGTAAACAATTGTTACTGATTTTAAAGTTATCCCAGATTCTAACAGGACATGAAATTTTAAGAGCTATTATCTAGGTTAACTTAATTGATAATGATATTTGTTCTGTGGTTGGAATGCTGAACCGCAGAACATGCCTTGTTGTGTTGTAATCTATATTTTTGTAAAGATGAAATTTTAAAAAGGATTGAAACGCCTAGGTATTTCCTGGCCACCAACTTTGTCTTTGTGGTCAATTGTTCTGAAAGCCTTAATGTCTTGAGAAAATTTGCTTACTGTATAGATTTTTAAAATTTTATAGATACTTTCATTTCTTTATATTGTGCATGCCTCCTTCCTTTTATTTATATTGTCTCTTTATGTTTTCTTCTTAATTATGTTTTTTAAATATATTTTATAATGTTGTTACCACTTACGCGTCTGTAAGTCTCATGTTATGCAATGTGAGCATGAAGAGTTTTGCAAATAATTTATTAAAAATAATCAAATAATCAAAAATAATCTTAATCAACAATAGCGAAATTTAAAACAACAGAGCATGTCCAAAAAGTTGAAGAATTTTAATATCAACCCCAATAGATTCTAAAATATTAAAAACACAGCAAATTCTGTCGGAGTATAAGGTGATGGTCAAGACTTCTGTCGGAGTATAAGTGACTTATAGTGGTATCACTGTTCTGAACTGAACCTGTTCGACTCCAGCGTGTTGTCTTATGATGATCTCAGTAGTTTGTGGATAGATCTATAGCAGTGCTTCTCAACTTTCAATGTTTGCGACCCAATATTAAATCACAATTTTCATCCCCCTCCTAACAATAACAATGTATCGAATTCAATACTACTATACTTTGAATTAAAGCTACAATACGACTTTAAACTCTTAAGTGCTCCAGGCGTATATAAACGTCTCGTTCACTTAAAGCGTTCATTGCCTTGGACGTATGTATACATCTTTCCGAAGTACGATCTTTTCTGTGCACAGCTATCCATAAAATTATTTCGAAGGCTATGGAATACAATAAAAGGACCTTGACAGTGCGTGTTTGTAAATGATTTACTTATTTCAATGGATTTGCTTATTTATTCCTCCCCCTTCCCAATACATCACATACGTATGCCTTCGTGGGATATGGTGGCATTGGGGAACAAATCGAATAACTTTTTATCTGCAGTTAAAAGGGATTCATTATAAACCGTACAAACTATCAAGATAAGTGTTAATCTTTGTATATAATTTAAAATATGACAAACAGTTGGGGCCACTGGTAATTATTAAACATGTTCTAATAGTATTGTTAAATTAATTATGAAAATGCAGTGCTGATGTATTTACAAGTTTATTATATAAAGTAAATGTGTATTGTACATTTTTATTATGTCAGAATGTATTTTATTGATTACTTTCAGTATACTAATAATTTTTTAAAATAATCTTACGTTTACGACTTTTCAATGGGCTCGCGCCCCTCTCTTAGAGTTATTACGCCCCCTATGGGGGCGCGCCCCACAGTTTGAGAAAAGTTGATCTATAGACACTATTACTGATGGATCAATTGTGTTTCCTTATCGATTGCTTTGCATTGAAATCCCTTTGTTGATTAGGTCTTTGACCAGTTTTACCTTGTGGTTGATTGTTCGATTTTTTTATTTATGCCACCCTCTGAAGAAAAACAAGGACTAGCGATGATGAATCGCATAATTTTGAACAGCAGTCAAATGACGAGGACGTCTGAGATAGCATCCCACTCCCCAAAATTCCACAACAGGCAGATGGAGACCTTTGAGCTTCGACATATTTAAATTTGTTCCTTTGCAGATTTTTATGCTTTAGACCCGGGTGACCGGTGGACCGCTAAGACATTTTGGTAGGACCGCTTGAAGATTTTAGCAGTTAGTAATTATATACGGAAAATTCAAAATTAGCTGACAGAACACAGTCTTCCTTTGACTATAACAACGCAAACTAACTTTAGATGAAAATGTTTTATTCTTTATGTATTTTGAAATGTTTCATAATAAGTGCATCATTTGATATGATTATATATTTGTGGCAATTATTAAGCTTGCGTTTTGATTTAAAAGTGGTTTTTTATTTTAGTTCTGTAAGGGGGTAAGTACATATTTCGTATTTGTTATTGTAATAATAACCTTTTCCTTATACCTCACCACACCTACGACATTGGGCAGTGGCGCACACAAGAATTTTTCAAGGGGGGGGGGTGAGGTCGAAGATCTACCATTCTCGTATCATACCTCAATACGCTACCAAAAATGTTTTTTTGATTTTGTCGATTGTCGGGAACAAAAACAGCAAACAATAAATTACTAAATAAATAATTAACATTAGTTATAATAAAAAAATTACTAATAACAAATACTTAATAACACTTTACCTACTATTTACATGGGATTATAATGAATCGGGGGAAAAAATCAAGGCTATATGAGGGAGGGTCCGAACTTGTGGATCGCAACACCTTGAAAAAATTAGAAGTCGCCCGTGTCCTGGAAAAGTCTGCCCACCCTGCTTTAGAACACTTGATGTGCATGCCTAAAATATAAGACGTAGCAGTGTGTTTTAATTTAATAGCGATTTGATATGCAGAAGTATTTTAACTGCATTTTTGAGTGGTCATAGTCCTTAATTCGTAACTGTCGTCTTGGATTTAAAACCTAATGCCTTGAAGACTCACCATGAGGCGAGGGTCATCCATTTACGATAAATCTGTCGGGTCAAAGTCCTCCTGCTGATGAAGTGGGGAAGTTAAGAGAAGAAAGTTCCAGCTCAGATGCCGTCCTTGTCAATTGACTGTGGTTAAAACACATAAAGGTTCTTGGCTAGTACCCCCTTGTTGCTTCAGTAAGTGAGAAAATATTTACGCCACTCTATAAAGCTGCAAGAGAATTATTGGCGATTGACTTCGTGAATTTGAACCATAGTCGAGTGACCAGGATGACACCCGAGCTGGCATCCATCTCGTCTAACTTCTACATCACACCTACGAGTGGACACGTTTCAGAGGATGACGTCAATAAAAATCAAATTAAACGATTGAGAGAGTGAATATTAACGTCACACTGATCAGCTATACGAGGGGCTTTGGCGACGGACCTCGTAATTTTGAACCATGGTCAAGTGACGAGGACTACACCTGAGCTGGCATCCCCTCCTAACTACCACACCAAAGGAGGACGTTTGAGCTCTCGACAGATTTAACGCTTCCTACACGGAGGGTCTTCAGTGGTATTGGGCTCGAGCTCATGATCCGATACCTTGACCGCGGCCACCAAATTAAACGAGATATCAGAGTGAGTGAATATTAACGTCCCACTGTTCAGGTACACGAGGGCTTTTGGAACGGTCCGCGTAATTTTGAACCATGGTCAAGTGACGCGGACGACACCTGAGCTAGCACCCCTCTCCTAACTACCACACCACACCAACGGGATGACGTTTGAGCTCTCGACAGATTTTACGTGCATCGCTCCCCTATACGGCGTGTCTTCAGTGGTACTGGGATCGAACTCATGACATGCTAGCCACGATCCGATGCCTAGACCACTTGGCTACCGCGGCCACACGCGATATCAGAATACCCAACCTAAATAAGTTCAAAACATAATTGTGTTACATGAACAACTTGCCAGAGAGAAATAACACACAATTGATTCTGCTTACAAAACAAATACTTTTTTTTGCTTCTAAAAAAATTAAAAAAGATTATGTGTCCTCGATTTTAAATTTTGTATTTAGTTTTCCGAATATTGTCACTTATTTATTCTTATTTTTATAAATCTCTTTTCGTAAAATTCGATATTTTTAAAATTATTTGTAAATAAAATTTCTTTTTAATTTTTTAAGATTGTATTTGTATAATTTTTACTTTACTGATATTAAACTTTATCAGAGCAAGAAAGTCAACGCACTGTTTTTAGTGATTGCGTGACATATCAGGAAATATTAAATTAAATATAATGAACAAACAATAAAATTTAATTAAATTTTCAATCAAAATTTTCCATTTTATGAAATGTTTTTTTATTAACTTCGACAAATAAAATATAAAGTTCGATTTATTAAAAGTAGTTGATTAAGCTCATTTAAATATTCTATAAATAAAAAAATATTAAAATCTGTCAATTATTCTTTCATTTTAATTTCCTGCTTCAGAGATTTTTTTATAATTAATATAAGTTAAGTTTGTTTATTATTTTGCTTTATATATAATATAGAAAAATCCTTTTGTAAAACCATTGTAATTACTTTAAAAATGAAAAATATTTTTATATGTTCATAATAATTATCCGTAAGGAGAGTAAGCTTGTTCATAGATAATTAAAAATTAGAAACCTGTAATTGGCATTCTACAGAAAATTCAAAATCAGTAGTTCAATTTTTTTTTATTGAGGATATATTTAGATGCACGGAAAAAAATTCAAGCGCGTAATATGTTGTTTTTTTTTTAGTTATATTTTTTTCTCTATAACCAGGTTTAATAATTCATAATTTATTACAATATATAAATTATTTTTTTAATTTATAAAAAAAATCAAAAATACTTTTCTTTTCATGAGTTGGAGGAGATTTCTGGAAAGTGTTACATATAAAAAAAATTATTTATTTAATTGTTTGAGGAGCACTTTGTTTCTTTTTTGGAATTTTTTAAACACGTAATCTGAGTAGATTTTAAAAACTGGAAGCATAAAAAAACGAGGTGGGTTAAAAAAAATCCCATAATTTTTTATGCATAAACAAATTAATGGTTTGCATATATTAGTTGTTCTAATGCGCTTGCGCGGAGTTTTTTCTGCTTGTTAGTCACTATCGTCGACAAACGACCAACGATTAAAAGTTTATAAGTTCAAACTGTTATTTATTTTTTATTTTTTCTTCTGTTCTACAAAATATCAGAACTTAAACAATGCAACTACTACAACTACTGTTTGGTAAAAATAAAACTTTTGAAGTAGTTATTTATTTAGATACAGTGAAAATCATTTAACACGAAATAGAGGGAACTGATATATATTTTCGTGTTAAACAATATTGAAGAAAAACATATTTCTCAACAAAAGTAAGTTTATCAGAGTACATTTTATTTACATAGACATGTTTATATGCATGTATTTAATGGGGGAAAAAGCATTCGCAAAAACTTAAATAAATTAAAAGATTTTTGAAAAAGAACCCATTGTTTAAGTTTTTGGAAATTAATATTTTTCTTTGCCTTGCCTTTTTAAGTATGCAATTGTCAACATATTGTTCGATGTCATCCATTTTGTTTTTCATGTTTTTCATTTCCCCATTAGAATGTGTATGCGTCTAAATATCTATACATACTTTCATGATGTTCCTCATTTTGGATGACTTCATAACAGGAGCTACATTATTCATTTCATTTCCTTTGTCGGAATCTGCATCAATGATAGTTTTTGATCTTTAAACAAGCACCAAAATATTTTTATCTGCCACAAAATTGAGACTGTACACACATCATCACCTTCTACTGCAGCGATTTATTCCGATGATTCAGTAGAACAGTCTGTTATGGAACGTTTGGTTCTATAACGTTAAAGTATAAAAATTTGCTGTAAAGAATTCGAAAAACAACCTTTTATTCCATTAGGCTTAGCTGCGCTAACATGAAAATGTTGCAACTAGTCTGATTCTAAAAAACAACTGTTGCCAATCGAGTCAGCTGAAAATGGTTACAAAAAAATTGCTTCCAGATTTACAAATATAAATATAAATACAGTAAGTTTATATAAAGTACAAATTACTAATATTACAAATGCATAAATATAAAATTAAAAAATTCAATTTAAAAATTTATTACTTTACAAATTATAGTGTTCTATAATTTTATTATATTTCTGTTTGTTTATTAACTCATTTGGCTTAAGCGGCCTTTAATTGACAACGAGTTGAATAACATTTGTCTCAAATCAGCTGGTGCTTTCCGTATTTTCTTCCTTCCCAGAAGGGAAATCTTTTCGTATTAATTGATTTTCGTTTCTTGTGAAGGAAAAAAAAGAAAGGATGAAAATACATATATATATAGTAGTTTGTCAGGACCTTTGCATCATTTCGTGTTATCCTATATTTCGTCTTGAGCGTTTTCGCAATGAACGTATTTTACTGTAAATGTACTGAAAAAGATGCAAACTTTCTTTTCTTCAGTAAAATATATTTAAACTCGTTTAGTAAGTTTAAGTCTCCATTTGTGTCTATCTAAAATTAGTTCTTAAGAAGTTTGAAGAAGTAAAGGGGAGAGATAATTTCGTTTCATTTGAGTAACAAAACGCAAGTAAACTACGTATCTTTAGTTTAACACACAAATTTTCTTTTACAGGGATAATCCAATGAAGTGTTTCTTACAGAAAATCCTTCTTTACGATGAAGTATTCAACTCTTTTTTTTTCCCAACACGGAAAAAATGGCTTCTTTAGTTTTTGCCTTTCCGAAACGAGAAGGGTATCAGCAGAGTTTTTAGCTTCTCGTGTTTCTTCTATTACTTCAAATGCTTCATCTAGTAAAAAGATTCAGACACTTGAACTACTTCACCTATTTTTTCAATCTTTTTATAAAGACTTTTAAATTACATTTAGAATTGCAAACTTTCGTAAAACTTTTAAGCGGCGAAGTCTTTAACTTTTTACTCATTAAGTGTATTTTCTAACCACTCAACTAACCTCTTCTCAAGGGAAAAAACTACATGGCTTAATTTAAAGCTGATGGCTGAGCAATTTTCAGGATTTACTAGAATGAAGGAAGTATTTTTAAAGCTATTTAATTTTCAGAAGTTTACATTCAAATTTATACTAGATTGTTGAATTTATAGTAAACAAAGAAATTATTTAAAAATATAACTTCATATCTGTGCATTAGGCTTACAACACTACTAAACAGTAACAGATTAAAACTGATATATCTACTGTACATAGAAAAAAACCTCATTTTAGTACAGATCAATGTTTCTCAAAGTTCCAATATCGCGGCCGAATATTTAATCATAATTTTCATCGCGCCCCCCTTATACAATAACAATGTATTGAATTCAGTAATACTATACTTTGATGCTAAAACTGCGCGATATAAATTTAACCCATTAATTACCACCAGCGTATATAAACGTCTCGCTCAGCCAAACAGTTGATTTCCCCGGACGTATGTATACGTCTTTCCGAATTACGATCTTTTCTGTGGCTGGTTATTCATAAAAAATTTCGAAGATATTGGAAAACAATAAAAGGAGCTTGATATATATATATAAATATGTTTGCGAAGGATTTACTAATTTCAGATTATATATATATACATATATATATATATATGATTCTTTATTCCTCCCCCCCCCCGAATACATCACATATACACGCCTACGTAAGAAACGGTAAGCTTTGAGAAGTGAATCGCATATCTTTTAATCGGCAGTTAAAAGATTAATTATAAACCATACAAATTATCAAGATAAGTGTTAATTTTTGTATATAATTTAAGTATTGCAATCCCATGGGGGCACTGACAATTATTAAAAATGTTCTTAACTTAGTATTGTTAAATTAATTATAAAATACATTGAGTAGAGCACTGATACATTCATTAGTGTTATATAATATATTATCAGTGTAAAGGTGTTTTTTTATTTTTTATTATGTCAGAATGTAGTATTTGTTTGTTTATTTTCAGTAAATTAAGGGGACTCGGTACCTTTTTTCAACTTTTTTTTATTTAAGGGTTTTAAAATATCCTTTGTGTATATTATAAACAGTTACTATTAAACAAAGAAATTTTACCATGAAAAATAAGCTAACTTTAATAAAAAAATTTAAAAATTTAATTTTTTTAAAAAATTTTAACGATTTTCTTCTTTTACAATTATTTTTGTTTTCACACCAAAATTTTTTTTAGGCTTATAAGACTATTAGCAATAACTTTAGGGATCTATTTTGCAATAAACAAATTAGTTTTGGGAAAAAAAATTAAAATGTATACAACAACGGAAAAAAGGCTAAAAAAGCATGATTTCTGCTACATTTTCTTTTATAAAATTTTTTCTAATCAAAATATTGAAAAATGGATCCCTAATTTTATTAAGTACATTGTAATAAACATACAGACCAAAATTCAAGTTGTTTCATAAATATCTGTAGAAGTTTTGTACTTTTAAATATTGTGTTTTCATGAAAAAACTCAAACTGAGAAAACGCAATTTCAAGAATACAAATCAATAAATAAATATCAAAACAATATCTAAATTTTGTAATAAGTTGTTAATATATTGTATAGATATATACCATGAAAATAAGGCATAAAACAGTTCAATTTCAAAACATTAAACAAAAATATAAGCTTTTTATAAAAAGCCTGTCTGACTTCAAAATTACGAAAAATAGGAAATATCATTATCTGACTAATTTTGCAAGAAACATATATTAAATACATTCAAAAATAAATTAAATACATAAAATAAATAAAATGAAAGTATATGAAATGTACAATAAAAAATTTGAAAACTTTTTTAAAATTAATTTGCTATTTAATTCAATATCTAATATAAAATAAAGTAAAACATGTTAAATCTAAAATTCACTATTTTTCCAAAACAGTTTTGTTTTAAATTGGCCTGCGCCATAAGTCATTCCTTCTTTTCGCTTAGCTAATAATTCTTTTCTATATATAGCTTTTTTAATAAGCTTAAGAGCCAGCTTATTACTGGTATTTTGACGACGTTTTCTAAATTGTCGTTTTCGACAATCTATGATAGTAGCAAGTTGTTTGGTAGAACCTCCAGTAGCTACACCTAATATATACTTTCTGTGTTTCTACTATGGTACGTGCCGTACCCTTATTGAATTCACAGACAGCTTCTGTTACTGCCCGGTTAACACGTCTTTTATTCACAAAAATTTTCTTTGGACACTTTGCCCAAATCATGCTATGCAAACTTTCGTTTGCATTTTGCGTTCCGCATCGAATACACCTTTATAACAATTCATTCGATGCAAGTCTTTGGTAAATTGGAAGAATTTTTGGAAGGAACTTTTCATTTATTGATGTTCCTACATTTAATTTATGATTTCTTGGTTTTGCACCGTTAGCAATCGCAGATTGGTAGAAACACCAAGAGTTTGCTCCTGCAGGACACTTTGAATGCTGAGGTTTAGCATCTGTAGAAATGCTATGCAACAAGGTAGCATATATTGCTGTTTTCATAGCTTTCACATCCCCTTTGTTTCTCAAAATAGCCTTTTGGTAGTAAGTGGTTAATTTCTTAATTGTAGCTTCTTTCAAACTACCATGAGCTTTACCACCTAAAGAAACACCTTGAGCACGACAATCTTTAACGGTAGATCTTAAAGCTGTTCCTAACCGCTTACTGACATGATTTATGCATTCTTCCTTTTTTATCACAACATCCGGTCCGTACACTTTTTTCTCAACCAAGTTATGAAATGTCTTACAGTCACCATCGGATAAAACTGTGATATAACGAAATCCGAGTGATGTGGATCTTTTCCATAAAGTTAATGCAGCTTCCATTTCCATCGATGTAGATGAGCCCAAGTGGTTTATATCTCTTTCACTTTTTTGTCCTTCATACCATATGCTGAATTCAGCACTTGGCTCGCCTAACTTATTTTTTGCCACAGATCAATGACGACACACCTTACTCATCTCTTCAAAGTCAACGACATAACCGGTGAGCATATCTATAACACACCCTACACCGATGAGTGAGGAGTGACCTGGAGTTAGCCACGTGCCATCAAAACTAACACTTAGGTCTGTGATTTCAGCAGAACTATGACCTTCATTCTTGTACGCATCTTTAATCTCTCTGTGGGTTTCCGCAGATATGTTTTCAGATGCCAGAATGTATGCGTTATCCAGCCTTCTTGCACACTTCCCATATGTAGTTGATGAAAAAGGATCTATATTCATCACCATACAAAACTTTTCTATGGCTGAATAACCTTTCCCAATGTGTGAAAAGGCTTGAGTTATTTTCAAATTCACATCATGGCTGGTAGGACCAGACTTTAGAGAAGTATTTACAACAGTTTTGTTTTCATCACAGTTGCTACACAATAGTTTTAAATTGTATGAAAATCCCAACTTGGCTCCAAGCTCCAGTTTCAAACCTTGTTTTTCACAATATTGGCACTTTGCACTTAAAAGTAGATTATTAACTTGGTTGAAGTCCACCAATATATAATGTCCAACAGCAGAGGTATCCTTTTTTACCTCAGTATTTAATTTTTCAAGGCGTACATTTGACACTAATGAATCTTTAATCAATTCACAGTCAGCATTCTCTTTACACCATCGCTTTTCATTCATTTGCGAAGCATGCAATGAACGCTTCCTAATAGGCATATTAGTGATAATAATAACTGATAAAAACTAAATGATGAATGAATTATGATTGAAGTAGCATTAAAAATGCTTTTTTAAGTTTCTATGAAGTAAAAAAGTAATCAAACTAAAAAGCACACAACAAGCAAAAATGCCAAACCTAATGTAAACAAACAGCTTGGCTGATAGTTACAGTTACAGCTTAAAGCGTTCTTCTTCTTCTGTGTAGTTTTTTATATAAAATATTGGATTTATTTTCAAGTAAAAAAGTGTAAACATTGAGGGGGCGTGGCATTTTAACAGCTGTCAGAGCTGTCAAAATATTTAAAATACATTTTACTACATTTAAAATAATCAGATCGTTTCAAAACTTCGCAAAGTTGTGCCAGAGGTATCAAACTACATTTTAAAGTAAAAATTGAAAAATCGATATTTTCATCGATTTTCGGCTTTTGAAAGGTGCCAAGTCCCCTTAATACATTTTTTAAATAATTTGTTGCTTTCGACTTTTCAATATGCTCACGCCCCCCTCGTAGAGTTGTCACGTCCCACAGTTTGAGAGACTCTGGTATAGATGTTCACTTAAAAAACAGTTGTCTAGGTATTAAAAATAAATTCATTTAAGTGTGTATTGTTATATGCAGTAAAAATACATCCTAAAACACAAAGTGGCACGCCATAAGCATATGTATAGATATTGAAAGAATCAGCAAACATAGAGAGAGACAGCACCGAACAATATAAGTTAGGTCTATTTTACCAAGATTCAATAAAACATGTGTAAGAACACCATATACTCAGTACTTGGTTAGGTCCACTATTAGTATCGTTAAAAGCTACTACGGTGAAGAGCAAAGTCAATGATGATGGTAATTCTGTAGACTGGGAGATGAAGAACCATTCCTTTTCCATTATTTATGGCATTCTTTGAATGTAGTGATGGTAGAGAACGTAAATGAGGACCAATTACGTTCCAGGTGTTTTCAGTGTGTGAAAAATCAGGGTACAGTGATAGCCAGTAAAACACCTGCTTACTTTTCAAAACTTAGCTGATGTGCTCCATGTTCGGATGTTATAGGTTTGGTAAATGACATTCAAAATGCCTTGAAGAAGGGTCCTGATACCAACTGCAACAAATTAACTAAACAATCGTTCGGCTGCCTTTTTGTCTGCGATATGTACCAGGGTTCATATCGAAAGTCATAGAAAGAAATGGCACTAAAAAATTTGATGCTGCATTTTAACTTGGTTCGGAATTTCCAAGTTTTGTTCGGAAATGGATTTAGGTAACAACGATGGCATCAAACTCATACGCGATTATTGTGATAGTCGAAATACAAGCATCAGAGAACACGACGCCACACCATACCGTCGAACGTATCTCTAGCCCAGAGGTTCCCAAACTTTTTCGTGATAGACCCCTTGCCATGTTTTTCAATTTGGGGTAGACCCCTGCTTAATTAATATTGAATTTTTGCAAATTCATCAACTTAAATATCTTTTTGACAGCTGGTACTACTACTTTAAATGAATTAAATTTCTAACTGTAGTGAAGTATAGTGTGATTAAAATTTAAAAAGAGCATGTTAAATAAATTAAAAGTTAATTAATACATAAAATAAATGTTAAATAAAATAAGTAAATGAATGATTTTAAAGAGAGGGATGAGTCTGGTACTACAATAACAAATTTCAAATATTTGGTTTTGATATTGTCAGTTTTAACCTTAAACCTCTTCTGTTAGTAATGCTAAGTTTTTTTTGGAGATTGACAACCGCGCTGCTTTTCACAGGAAAAACGATTAAAAACGTTCTCACGATATTTCATAATTCGGAACAAATAATAGGTTTGCCTTTTCAAATCCAAAATTGCTGATATCCGTTTCCAAACTAAGATCTTCGTTAGTGCTTATTACGATTAGTTCCTATTGTAATGGAGCATTTATTTCAATGTGACCATATGAATTCATTGCCTACTGTGGATTACCATAGTCAAAGTATTCTCAAATCTGATTTCAAAATCTGAATTAAAGGCATTTAAATGTTGAACGTAGATTTAAAACGCCCTGACAGATTGTGACATTCTAAGAAAAACCGGGACCTCCGGTATTTTGCTTCATTAGCTTAATTCCGGAAAGAAATGCTGAAATGGTTCTTGTTTTAATAAAATTTATGATGTCACCTTTTTAGTGGAAATTAAACCTATTAAATTTAGTAAATATATCTGTGTTAAATAGGGGTAAAATTTTGTTTCCACTTGATTAAATTTTCTTTTAAATTTGAAGTCACGATCTAGTTTATATATGAGCCACTATCATAGACCCCCATTTACATCTCATGAACTCCCAAATTATTTTTTGCTGACGTGGACCCCTTGCAGTTCGTCATAGACCCCTGGGGGTCTATATAGACTTTGGGAATCACTGGTCTAGCCTAACAATATTACAAAAAAAAAAGCCAGTGCTTTTGAGTCTATTTAGTGTTTCTATTGGGTGAAAGCACCGAGACATCCTGTAGATGCTGCAAACTTGTGATTTGAAAGGGAGATTCAACACACGCCACTGATTGACATCCTCTAGCTTCACTGAAACCTCTCGAACACATGGCGCATTCTTTTCTTCCAATCATCCATACCATAATTGATGCGCCATTAGCGAATGTAAGTGGCTGTCTACTGAGGTAAGACAGGCGAACGAATCTACTCTTCTGTGTGACCGATCTCATATTTCTTAGGGAACTCGTCTGAATTCCTTTGTCTCCTTCGTAAGCGATGACCTGCCATTTCTAGCAAGACATATTTCTAATGCAACAATAAATAGCTCCGAGTGCGTGTGTAAAGCCTGCTAGAATGATAAGTCACAATAGTAGGATATGACGTCATAGTAGTAGGATAACTGCAGTAATGTGTTTCCATCCTATTAGTTGATAAATTCAAATGGCGTTATAGTCACATGACATATGTGCAATCGCATGTTTCTAGGCAAATAACTCATGCGCCTCACTGTTACCAATTTTTACTTTTTACAAAAACTTTCTTTAAATAAAATTATACTTCAAAAAAATGGAAAAACACATTTTTATTTTTAATCCAACTAAGTTGTAACTTAATCTTTTAGTCGCCAAATCTGGAAATAGGATCTGAAATTAGTCACCCGATGCGGGATGGGATCTGAAAATGGAAAATCGTTAATCCTGATGATCCTGATCAGAACAATGGAACAAAATTTTTAAATTATTGTATTGTCATCGGTCCTGGATAAGTGAGCAGAATTTTGAATTAATATGACCTTTTAAAATAGGTAAAAAATGAGTTCAAAGATTCCGTTACATACAAGTGAAGCTTATAAAAGGGTGTTAAAAATACATATTTATAAAAAGTAATAATATACATAGGTAAAACAAAAAGCACTTGGTTAAAAAGTAAATGTATAGTATATATTTTTTTTAATTTTGCGCAAATTTTTTTTTATAGAATCCTTTTTGAACATGTTTACTTAGTTATTAAATTTGAAACTGTATCTGAATTTTACAAGTAATACAAAAATGTAAAAGTCAAATGTCAATTTTGAATTCAATGGACAACACGTGACTGTATTTATCACGTGACCTTCATGAATTTAACCCATTTTGATACTTATAAAGGTATCCTCATATATAAAAATTTTTTATAATTATAAAAATTCCCAAAAATCAACGTTGAAAATGAAGTTTATTTCAAGAATATGTGCCACTCAAATTTAACCCAGCAAGTTAATTTTAGACTACTTACTTCCGAAAATAACTTTTAATTTAATTCCAGTCTAATGAAAGCTAATTAGACGATGATTACAAATGAACAATTGCCCTCTCTTTGAGAAAAATTAGCCCTACCTAGTTTATTAACACCTCATTGGCATTCGATATTTAAATTAGAATGTGCATTTTTGATCGCTAATCTTCCTCAACTTTTCTAGAAGGGGGTAATTTAATTTAGCGGTAACACTATCCATGAACGTAATAAACTTTCTGGGACGAGGTGAAGGAATGCCGTAAGTTCAAACTCCTGTCTTAATTTAAATTCTTCGGTAATTAGAGTTTGTAATTAGATCGTGAGTAAGAAAACGCCATTTCTAAACTAAACAAAGGCAGGAAAGGATTAGAAAGCTGATATTTGGGGATAAGTTTTTAATTTTTTGGTATTAAAAATATTTTTAAAGAACATTTCTGATTGTAATTTTTCAGGAAATTCATTGATTAAAAACTTATTATTCGTTATGGCAATAATTTGTTTTAATTACTTTGTGTAGAATTTAAGTCATAGTTCATAAATAGATGAACTAACGCCAAAAACTTGCATATAATTATCGCAAATTCGATTTTAAATAAACCAAATACTCTTTCTGCATTAGAAATGCATTGCAGACGAAATCTTTTGAGACATTTATTGACATTATATAATCATTTAGATTATTGTCATTTCAGAAATTTGTTTTTATATCCGTATAAATCTTTCATATTACTTATATGCCTGAGCTGATATTTTTAAAATACTATTTTCATTTAATTGGTAAATCGTTAGCCTTTTGAAAATTCAATCAGATGCTAATGTGTTTGTAAAAATAATTGTCTGCACAGCAGATGTTTTGACTTTTTAAATATTTTTTATGAATTTGAGACATATGTATCTGGCAATGAATTAGAATTGATTAGTTGTTGTAAATTTGGAATAGAAAAGATTGTGGTTAAACGAAGTTAACTGCGTTTCACATTTCATTACATTTATAAGGATTATCATAAAGTCGATAGACGAAAGGTAAATAATTTTCAAGTACTTACAAAATCCTTTTTATTGTATTAGAATTGTATAGTTATTTTAATTTGGAGTCCGAATTTTGTTTGTTAATTTTGAATCCAAATTTTAAAATTGATATTTTAAAACCAGTGGTATTAGTTAACTTCAGTAAAATCTTTTACGCTGTTGTGCATGATTTTTTGTTTGTATTTTTCCTGTTTCCTTAAATTTTCGTAATATAAATGAATAACTAAAAAAAGTATGAAATTTAAAGAATATCAATCATATACTTAACGTTATTAAAATCATTATTTTTTGTTTCGCTGCAAAGTTTCTTATTACAAATTCCACACACATCATAACATTCTGAGCAAAATTCAAATGAAAAAAAAGGGAAAAAAAAACTTATTTGAGAAACAGAAAGAAAGTTTGAGATATAAAATAGAATTACTTTTTTAACTCTTTGTTTTAATGGCATTTTTTTACAATCTTTAGTATTTGAGATGACTTTCGTATT
>BMAO01006950.1:0-12502 GCA_019973975.1 Trichonephila clavata | reverse complement strand
TTTCATGATATTTCAAAATTTAATGTCACCTGAATTAGAATATATATAGACAATTGTTTTAAGACCATTATTACAATAAAAATGCATTTCAAATGCAATTTTTCAACAAAAAGTGAAGGAAATTTTGGCATTTTTAAAATATCCTCCTTTTTATGAAAAATGTTTCTGTAAAAGTAGTACTTTGCTTATACATAGCTATGATCTCTACAGGTCCTAAAATAGAGTTTTTGAAACATATTATTTAGAAATGGATTTATTCATATTTTAATGTATCAAATTATAATGTAATTTTAAAAAAAACACCGATTATTATTTTATTTGAAAATAACTCCGAAAATAATATGAATTTTTCGAAATTCCTAGTTTAGGCTCTGTAGAAAAGTCTTAGTTATATATATATAATCAGAATATTATTATTATGGAAGCATTTTACATATGTTTCATGTATCATTTATGTCATTCTTTTTTTCATTTTAGTCAAGAAATTGCATTGAAATAATTTTTTCTTTTAAGAATATTCTTAAAACAATTTGTGGTAACGTTCGGTTACCTCTTACATTCGAACTCTCTTGTCTACCTGTAAACCCGGCTAAATGTGTAGGAGGAAGTAAATAATCCACAGACATTATTTCCAATCTAATTTAATTTATTAATTCTTATTAACAATTATAAACAGACACAATACAATTCTAATTAAGGCTTATGATTTATCGTAGAGTGCGGAGGTGAGTTTCTATAACCCGGGGATACTACTATAGACCCTCAACTGAATCTAAAATAGCTTAAATATCCTCAATTACAACTACGTCGCACACTAATAACTAGCTTCTACTTAATCAAGCGTATAGTACCTGAACCCTTAATGCATCGGATCCTATACTGGAACTTTCAGGCACTCTTTTCGGCTTGATCAAATAACGATGGCTCCACGCTCTGTAATCTTTAACTAATTCTCAAACTTATGGTACTCCTAATTGCACACCTCCAACGTATCAACTCCAGCGTGTCAGCAACTCGCTTTCTTCTTCTTCACTTCTTTTCTTACTTTCTTTTTTTCCGCCAACTCGCGAAAACCGAATTTATATAATATACCTCATTTACATAAATCACTTTCGCTTTCTCGATGAAAGTTGGTTGAATAAAGTATTTCGTTTAAAGAGATGAGATATTAGTGGAACCGCGTATAGATCCGTCACAAATGTTATACATGTATCCTAATTCAAGTGGCACTAAATATCAAAAATGTTATTCATTTATATGGTTTTTCAAAATCATGAATCTAAACGTAATCGGATACTTTAATTTTAAAAAAAGAAAGATGAAAAACATCAGAAAATTTTCAAGATATAATCTTTGAAGTGATCATTAGTTCTAATCGAAGAAATTCTGAACATTTCTTTATGCGGAAAAAAAATGCGTTAGTACATTTTACTCTCATAATTACAAACCAGTGATGAAATTCTTGGCAAATACTATTCGTGAGATAAATGGGCGGATTTAAATTAACCTTACCAAATTCAAAAGAATCAGACAAAATTTTTCAATAGAAGCTACAATCGTCTGGAAAGGGAAAAACTCTAGTGAATTGTTTTGGAGTGTGTGCTTATGTTCAAATATAGCTGATGTCTTTTGACTCTTGTTGTTCGACAGATGCTGCTACAGAAATTCATTCAGCACTGCAGTTAAAAAAATCGCATTATTCCAGCTGCTTCTACAGAAGGCAGTTGAATCAACAGAACAATGATGAACCAATAAGGTGAAAGTCTCATGTAACATATCTGTGCCATATGCCTTTAGCTTCGATTTCACCTTCGGTTGTTGTATACAAAAAAAAGAAAGATCAGAACTGGTTACATTTGATGAGAAATTCAACTTGAAAGTTCTTTTTTTTCTCTTTTTTATTCAATTGGGTTTTTTGCCCTTTGTTTAATATATAAAATTGTCGTTAAAAATTTTTGCAGCCGGAATAAGTGTAAATACTTTAGAATTGATGTCACTTCGTATGGTATATTGCATAATAACATTAAAAATGTTTTATAAATTCTGTTATATTTATAATAATATTTTTAAAAAAATACTATACTTTTTATTGATGTAAGCTGACCCTTGTAATCCATGACTCTTGTGTTACTTTAAAGGGCAATAGTCAATTTAGAAAAATCCAAAACATGAAATTTTACATGGAATTTAAATCAAATATGGAACTGTTTTAAGATACATATGTACACACACACATGCGTGACGTTTGAGAAACATATTGGTAGCGTGATATTTGTTAATTTAAACATTATTTTATTTAAGTCACAGCTATTAATTACAGTATATAAATTGAAGTTATTAAAAATATTGTGTTTAGATCATTAGAATCCGGAATTGATGTTTGTGAGGGAGGAGGCCACAACCGTTTTCTTCGATGTTTTCCAATGGACCTTCTTTTCTACTTTCTCTAGGGTCTTGGGATGGGGCGGTCGCCCCTTAATCCTCGAATTATATCCGGCTCGTGGGTGGAGTAGGGGGTTTCACGGTGTCAAAGGCTGCCGGGGCGATGATCAAAGACCTCGCAATATTTTAAGGGTGCACATGCGCAAAGAAACGCAGTTATCCTATCCACACAAAAATCGACTTTCAGCTGTGTGGCGTGAAAACATCACTACATCATTTAATGAAGTCATTCTCAAGTCAGTCATCCATTAAAAGATGAATGATTAACACTATTTGAAATCATTATTTCTACTAATATTACTATTGATGGCAGTATAATTTAGATATAAAAATTTTAGTTAAGAAAGAAAATATTTTTTACTTGCAAATAAGGCAATTCTTTTGTCGTACACATTCAAACAGTTTAAAGAATCTGATAAGAAGTAACGATGTATATATATTGTTAAACATTTATGCATGTACTACTTTTTAAATCATAGTTGACATATTTTTAAAAAAAACATAAAACTACGTTTGAATAGATGAATTATATTTTAAATTACAGAAAAATTTCTAGAGCCTGTGGCTCACATAGCATAATATAATAGAACACATTACTATTTTGTCACTTATATAGTGAAACCTATTATTCGAAAATAATAATAGTTTTATTTTCCCTAAATAATTTTACTTATTTTACTAAATTTTTTTTCTCATTTGTGTATGGGAATAATTGAAAATAAGCAGCCTGTGGCTATTTGTATTTTCATTTTTAATTAAATCTTAGGGAAAGAAATGTATATTTCTTTAAAATTTTTCAGTTATAGTTTTTCTTGGAAAATATTTCAAGGAGGATTTCATTTATTTTTACATAAATATTAGATTGGAGGTAAATTATAAATCATTTTAGGTTCTTCTAAACGAGCTCAATATTAATATTCATTGCTTAACACAATTCTAAATTTTAGAAATTCAATAAATAATAAATAAAATTTATTAAAAGAACAGAAAAAGTTTTTAACTAATGAGTGCAAAGTAATTACTAATAAACCATTTGATTTTTATTCTTTTGAAATGTCTTAAATAACCATTACGAATACATACATTGTTTTAAATAATAAACAATCTTATGAACTATATAAAACTAAATATTTTAAGATAATATTGGTTACATACAGATGTATAAAGAAGAATAAAATCTTTTTTTCAAACATCTTATAATTATTTATCCAATAATTTAAAAAAGATACGCTAATGAGAATAACTAATTGTATCAACCTCAAAACCATATTTTTTATATATATACAATTGCGAATGTATAGGCTGGGGGAGTCTGCAGTGATACCATACAAAATTCCTCGGCGTCTGGAAAACGCCCAAAAACTGTTGAAAAATGATGCTAACCTGCTACGATGGTAAAAATGCATAAGGACATCTATTTCTCAATCTGAAAATTAGATCAATATTTTGCCTGGACCTTTCCTAAGCAATGACTTTTTTTCCTTCTGCAGCAAAAAAAAGATTGGGTACCCAATGGAGAATAAGTGTATTTGGTATAAGGCAAATGGCTTTCAGGCAAAACATCGATTTTTTTGGTTTCCGTGTTTTTTCTCGCAGAGTATATAAAAAGCTTGTGATACCTAAAAAGGTTAGGTGTAATACATGTGGCATTATACCATATTCCTGATTTTGCTTTAGTGAAATAACATAAAATATGTTGATCGAATGTATTTTTAGTAGAGGTCATAAGAGAGCATTGGATTGTGGAAGAGATATCATATATGTATATTTAAATTAACCCTTACATGTGGTATTATTAAAACTAAAATCGAAACTAAAGTCGAAATCAAAGTTCAGTAAAAAGTAAAAATTCATTTTATACATTTTCATTAACAACATACAATTATTCAATATTTTTTGTTTTTGAAAATCGTTAAAACAAACTTTTGTGAAGGAAATGAAATGAATTTTAATGAAAGAGCTTTTGTGGATTACTGAAGTTTTGCTAAAATTCTAAATAGACATTGATAAGTTAAAGTATATTGATGAAGATAGCCATTTAACTATTTTTGTTTAAATTTCATTCATAGTCATTTTAGCAATGTTCAATTTATGAACTATTATTATAATTAGGAGGATTTTATCATGATAATTTAAGAAACGGAAGTTTCGTTTACTTATTTAAGATTTGATAGAAATTTATTTTAAAAAGATTATTTTTGGACATTAATTACTTGCAATTAATAACTAGTTGCTGATAAAAACTTTAAAATTTTTCTGTTATTTTTTCAGGTAATATATTGAAATTTTTTTTTACTGATAAGACGTAATTTAAAGCTGTTGATTTAATTTGGTTAGTTGATCTTCACATGCAAGTTATTTGGTAACAGAAAATATTAAATCGATAGTCAGAAGAACTAACGATACTAAAGATACTTGTAGTATATCATACTCCAAGTTTTTCTAACCATTCAGGTGAGACCTTGAGAGCTGAATTGTGAATGAAATTTGTAGCAATTTTCACTATTCTATACGGTAATCTTTCGAAAACTCTGAATCTCCACTCGGTATTAATGAAAGCAGCCATCGACTATTATTGCATTAATATTGTGGAGAGTAGTAAAAGTTTTAATTCGAGTCTAATCCAACACTTATTGATGAATTGAGTTAAAAATATGAAAATAATTGTAGAAAAAAGGATAACGGTGGGTCCTAAAAACTCTCTCTTACGGGTTTTCTAAATGTTAACATTTTAAATTGCACTGTTTAGTATTGATTGACCTTATGTTTGAGGAAAATCCCCAATCAGAATTTCTGTTTTTTTCCTTTCACGTCATTGGGTTTTTTTTTCTCCGTATTTCGGTTAAAATAAAATACTTTTATATGTATTTTATAAATTTAGATCTTGATTTGCTTTAACTTATTAATTGAATGATTTTTAACCAAATGCTTGGCACATACACTCACAAAAGGAAAAAAAACGGGAGGATTCAGTACCAATAAACCAATTCCTTAGTTTTAATCTAACCATCTTGAAACGCATACCTTTGAAATAATTAGAACTCACATGTACATTATGCTAGACGATAGATATATTAAAAATACTTTATTTGACTCATTTAAAATTGCAGCTAATTAATGAATAAGAAACATATTTTGACTAAGAAATTACATTAATCTTTTCCATTGTATTTAAATGGGATGAAAATTAAAAAACTCTGAATGATATTTTTTTCAGAGAATTCAAAATGTTTATTTTTTACTGTCTTTGTGCTGCTTATGCTTATTAAAAATTCAGCACAGATAATATATATAACTTCGAATTAAAAAGAGCAATTAAGAAATATTCAGGTAGGTTTCATTGAATAATCTCATTTGTTCAACAATGTAGAAATTAATTAATTAATTTGGAGGGAAGTCCCAAGGATAAAAGCTTTATTGGGAACTTAGTGATATACTCTAAGAGCATTTTTTCAACTAGAGATAGGCTCCGTAAATGATAATAATTAAAAGTGATTTTTCTGCATATAAAAAAGATTCTTCCTTCAACTAAGCCATGGTGTGTTCCTGAAAAAACCCGAAAGGAAAATTTTAAAAAGAAACTTTTGAGGGCGAGTAATACGTTTATCGACCTTCTAAGCTTTTGTTTGGGACTATAAGATTCCTGGCTAATAAAAGAAAGGGTAACATTTCAAAGGAATCTTAAAAACCTCACGGCAGAGTCACAAACTTTGTGGTCAGCTATTTCAAATCACTGATTGGGAATAGTAGTTTTAATATTTTAATTTCAAACAGACTGAAAGTTTTTGCATAAAAATGGTGTAGAATTTTAAAGAATAAAGTAATCTAATTAAAAAAAGATCCAAAAACAAAATGAAAACAAAATTAGATAAATTAAGACATTTACCACTAATAACCTTTTACGAAGATCCAATGCTGTATTGATTAAACAAAAATTAGACAACAAATCAAGTAGAACTCCTCCAAACTTGATATCATTAAAAAATCTGACTATTAGAAATAGTTAACTCTCTTTTAATTTAACACCCAACCTTGACAACGGAAATAAAAAATGATAGTAAATTGCATCAATAAAACGAGATGGGTCTTTTAAAAAAATAGTATAAGTTCATTTGATGTCAAATCGTATGATGAATTCAATCACATGTTTCCAATTTAACAGTTCATGGGCTTCTCTGTTGCCAACTTTTACTTTATGCAGAAACTTTTTTTAAAGTACGTATTTGTCAACTATAATAATGCACATAGTTAAATAAAATGCTCTTAGGATTATACACCTATATATACTTATAATATAGCAATGTTTTAATTTTGAAAAACGTTTTGAAGAATATTATTACCTGAACATCTTTACCCAGTTATCCAATTTGAAATTTTACGTAAATTATACAGAATCAATTAGTACAAATCAGTTTGACTTGTACTAATTGCATTAATCATGTAACCATCATGAATTTAGCCCACTGGTTGTTAAAGCTGCATGCATGGTTCAACTGGGCCCGGGGCAAGGCCTCGTATCGTTCTTGACTCAGCCTCAATGTGATCATGATCCAAATAATTTTAAAAGTCAAATATTATTTCCAGACATATTCTCTGTGAAAACTGGGAATTTTGAACAATTCCTTTCAGACCCAGCTTTCACGTTCGTGCATGTTTGTGTTGGTTAGACATTCTTACCCCTTTAAGACCCGAAATAGTTTTATCTTTAAAAATTAAATTCTTCTGGTTATTAACACTGACTCCAATGACATTGGAAACAATAATAATAAAATATTTGCTGCGCCCCCTGTTCCAGCACGAATTTATGGGCTGGCAATGGTAGCAAGACTGCATTCTTGTTCAATCCGTATGTATGTCTAGGCCTACCACCATATACAATCATTTCTCATTTAGTTAAAAGGCAGCAGCCTGTTTGTGCCAAGGTTTGTGAGATTGTGAATCATGCCCATTTATTTGTTTTAGATTACCGTTTTAAATTACCGTATTTGTGATAACGTATGCTATGTACTGCCCACTTTTAAAGGTCACACAAGGGGCATATTTTTGCCTTGGGGCCCTCGGTCGCAAGAAGTCTTAAGCCCCTGGATGTATGACATTTAAAATGGAATTCTTATCCAATATGTTGCCCATGATAATCCGATGTAAATAAGACAAATTTCTTGGGGACATATAAAAACCAGATATAAATGCCAGGGAGTCTAAACATATCTCTTATCTTCCATATCTTCATAGTTCCACCTGTAGGAAGTGTCACTTTTGTTGTTTGACCAACGGGAGGACCAGGAAACTCACTTTCCTCAAAGGGTAAATGAAAAGACACAGCTGTGTAGTCAATCTCCTCTTGTCAATGAAAATAATTGTTTCACAACTTCCGTTTGAATCTTCACCTGTAGAAAACACTCGAATAATCATTCATTTGTTGTTGTTGCTTGTATGTTTGGGTAAAATTTTGTTCCATTTTGGCTATTGTTCGGAACAATTACATAGCTGTAACGTTTTTGTGTGTGGAAAGCACTGTTTTTGGTTTAAAATATTTTTACATTATTTTGAAATCAACATCATTCAGCTTAGAAGAAATAAATGGATAGTTTTTACTGAGATGTATCGGAGTGATGGTATTTTTAGAACCTAGATTTTACTGTACTTAAGCTTTGACTTTATATTATTTGTGGACTGAAAGAGATTAAACCTCTTAGTATGCTTTGAGATATTTTTAGGTTTCAGTGACTTTATTTTACAACTACAGCATGCTTTCATATGATTAAGCGAAAAATATTACACGAGGCTGAATCCTCTTACATAATTAAAGTTGTATAGATAGATAAATTGATTATCAATGTCATATTTTCAAAGCTTATTGGTGGAATGCCTGAGAGGATATTCAAGCAAGAGGGTTCAAGGCCCTTACCATCCTGCAGGAAAACAACCCCCCTCCCCCAACACACAAACTAAACCTTTATTGAGGAAAAATATTGTTCTTGTTTTCACACAAGTTTAGAAACAAGTTATAACTGAACTTTTTGAGGTATGAAATTCATAGTTTCTTCACATATGAATTACATATACTTCATGAATTACATACTTTACGAAATACAAAGGTATGTAAAAGATACAAAGCAAATGCCTGTCAAGAAATATTCAGGTTAAGAAAAAAAAAGTACATTCAAATTTGTACCCTTTACAGGTTCAGATTTAAACTCCTATACAGGTATATAGTTAATGCAAAGGAGTATGAAAAGACTGTTGCCAACGAACCTTCTAATTTTGAATCGGTCAAGTGTCGAGGACGAGGCCTCAACTGACACCCACTCTTCAAACTTATCATCACGTCTACTTGAGGACTTGGAGCCTTGACAGATTTAATTACCCCTCTAAATTACGGGCCTTTAGTGGCATTAGGATATGAATCTTTGATGCTTCAGAGATAAACAAGGGTTTTTGATCTAAAGTTGTATAGATTGCTATGGGAGATATAGGAGATACATTAATTGAAAGAAAATTTATTTGTTTCCCTACCATGCTTGACAACAGTGTTGCACTTTAGAGAGGGGGGAAATCCTGACCCCTCCCCCATAGCCCTTAATTTTTTTTCTATTGATGATAATCCCATGTGTACAGTACGTAAACTTTTATTAAGTATTTGATTTAGCAATTTATTTTATTAACTAATGTTGATTATTAATTCAATTATTTATTTACTGCTTTTGTTCCAAAAATCGACAGAATCAAAATAATACGTCTGGCTTTGTAATACGATACGATACGAGAATGATGGACTTTCGACCCAAGATGCCACCCCCCCCCCTTTTTTTTTTTGAAAAATTTTTGTGTGCGCCGCTGCTTAACAATTATTTGGAATAGGAAGAAAAATGCATGAAATATAATAAGCAAACTCAGGCAAGAATGAATTGTGTTTTTTATGTAAATACACATGTTTATTTATTTAAAGCAAAGATTAAAACCATAAAATTATATTTCCGCAGCTCGCCTACTCTTAGCATGCGGCTTGTAAAGGAAATGACTTTCTCGCCTTTCCCCTTCGATCTTCATATTCCTTTTATTCAGCATCTACAGTTACGGTTGACGAGATTATCCAAAGAGTCTGCATAATCTCGGTTGGAAAAACCACACCATTATTATTTACACCTATCTTTTCACTTGTGTTTTAAGTTAAATATTTTATTTTGCGTACGTAGTGTTGGTGATATTCTTCATTTTTTTTTTTTTTTGCAAGCAGCATTAGTTTAACTTCTTCCAGGATCATTTCATTTCTGGGTTTTGAATCCAAAAATTTCAAGTTTTTTTTTGTGCTTATTTTTAAAAATACATATCTTTTTTAACATAAAACCACCCCATTCACATACAAAATATTCTAAAAATTAACATAAAAAAATCAATTTAAATAAAATAAGACTTACCTGTAAAGTTGGCTTTCTGTATGGCGGAAATTATTATACTTTGGAGTCAATTCACATTATTTATACATACAAAGCTTGGAATACCTAGCTTTTATCTTAAATAATAGATTTTACTTACTTCTTTTGCATTTACATGTATGATTATGAAATAATTAATCAAAATATTTGTTGTGTTTGGAAATTCTTTAACACGGTGCTGCACATAACCCAACATCACAATCTGGACAGTAGAATCTTTGACTCTTTTTACCTTCTTCCCTTTACTGTCTTTCTTTGAGCACCAAATTATACACTGCCGTATTGGATTAGTTTTCTTCTCTGTAGGGTGAATGTAGTCAACAAAATGTCTTTCGGACAAGCATGACTCAGGGGTTACTCAGCAGGAAATTCCACCGAGTAGTACTTTTCAAGTATTCGAAACCATAAATAGCACTTGTGAAATAATTCAGGAATGACCGATATCATAGTGTGAATTTTTACTGTGCCCGAGCTATACTCAGAATGAGCCAGAATGCTACGTTTTGCATGCCCGAGCTCAGCTCGGGAAAAGCCGGGAAGCGGTTAAGTTGTGAAATGGTTTATAGAAATTATGCATCCAAGATAGTATCCATATCGCGCGATATAATTATTATATTTAAATTATAATAAGACTTTTGTTATTAATGATTTTAAACTATATAAAAATATTTTGTTTTTTATTAATCTTTAAATTAATACTAACGTTCAGTAATAACAATTAAATTTATAGAATGATAGAACCAAATAAATGAACGGGTGTTCGTTGTTATTCAAAGAATTGAACGCGTAGCGATTAATTTGTGTAATTTTAAAAATGCTTTAAAATAACAATAGTTTCTACCAAGGTGTTAATATACAGGGGTGTGGTTCGGAAAAGATGCAACAGCAAACAAAAACTTTGGAGGAGGGGATCTATCTATATTGTTTTTGTTCTGGTGTGCTAGGGTGTGTCTCCCGAGTCTGTTTAGCAGGTGCACCTTTTCACTATCGTTTGCTTGTTGGTGCCTATTTTGCAAATTGGACTGTCACCGTTGATTGAAATGCATGGAGGAAGGATGGAAACACATGTTTGTGTTGAAAAAGTCATAAACGAGTTTTGACAATCCATAAACTTTTTTTTCTTTTGCTTGTG
Organism: Trichonephila clavata; assembly: GCA_019973975.1. Lineage (NCBI taxonomy): Eukaryota > Metazoa > Arthropoda > Arachnida > Araneae > Nephilidae > Trichonephila > Trichonephila clavata. Next base: position 1,492 of record BMAO01006950.1, on the reverse strand, counting down.
AAGGCAGTTTAGTGAAAAATAAAATAGACCGAGGTAAAGTTGTAGATGGAATATTCGATGTACTGCTAAGAGAAAAAAAAGAAATGATTTAATTCCATTTATGATCTTAGGAACAAAATGAAAAGTTCGATAAAGTTATAATTTATTTTGATGCTTATTTAATCAAAGATTCAAACAATAGTGATATTTTTTTTCAATTTTTTATGCTTATATACATTTCTTTTAAGATTCTAATAATAGAGTTATTTTTCTTCGAATATGAATTACTACGACGTAATGTCTAACGTATTTTCAGGTTGGTATGTTGAGTGTTTGTCAGTCGAGATGAGAATTCGTTTTTCGAATTTGCAATACTGACCAGTAGACACTGGAATAGAGCATTTCTATATATTTTGTTAAAATAATGAGAATCCCCTTATTCTTCTCAAGCATTTTTTCCGTATAGTCTCATTTTAAAAGTTTAAGTATTCTACAGAACTATCTATTTCTGAAATAGAATACGAAATTCTGAATAAAAATGAGAAATCTGTAGAATTTGGTGATATTTTTTTTATCCGAATAAAATTGTAATATTGCTTTTCAATATTGTCTATTTTATTACTAATAGTAACAAATTAAATCTATTCATTATGGAGTGTTTTACATGAATTTCAGTTTCTTTTTTAAATCTTTTTTTAATTTATGAATAAGAAAAGTCAATAAAAATTCGCTTTAATTTAAATCAAAACTTACTAAATTTATTTTTTGAGAATAATTTTTTTTTTACTTAGCAGTCCAAATTTGGAAATCGTATCCGATTTCCACAAATTTTTAAAATAATATAGTTACCATAGAAATTGTAAGAATTGCTCTCATTTAAAAAAAAAAGATTTCATTTTTTGAGATTTTAAATATTTTTCAACAAAGATACGATTGATTTAATTTCATAAAAAAGTAAAAGTTGTTTTTGAAATTACCCATCAAATTTATTTAAAAAACATGCTTGTTATGATGTTACTTTCAGGCACATTTAACGCTCTCTTTTTTTAATTATTATAATAATACAAATTTAATTTTACAGATCTCGAAATTAATTCTTTGGAAATAATTGAAACATTTATATTTTTAGGTTAAATTTGATTTGTGAAAAATTATTTAAATGTCTATTTTTAATAGCAAATTGGTTCAAAACCTTGTTGTTTCCTCCATCGATAGAAAAAAATTAATTCCAGAGTTATTATAAAATAACATATAAATAGTCCATTTAAGACAGAAAACTGTAGATTTCTGACATAATTTTTAAAATTTCAACAAAATATTCGATGGAGAAGATATTTAAAAGAATATCAAAGATTCGATCCCGATATATTTTATATCAATTTTCGTCGATGTTAGTCATCTCTAAAAATATTCGTCAAGGCTCTTGACGGTTCTATATCTTAAATTTTAAAACGAAAATGATTAAAATTTAGAACTTTATCTTCATGTCAACGTATCATCTTTGTTTAATTAC
>BMAO01006949.1:0-14843 GCA_019973975.1 Trichonephila clavata | reverse complement strand
GCTTTAAGAAATTAGATGCACATAGGATTCGTGTAGCCCAACGAAAGCATCTTGATATACAAAAAAAGGCTAGATTGCTAAAAATAATGAAAAAAAAGAAAATTAGAAGAGTCTTTTGTAGAAGCAGAGGGCAAAGAAAATGTTTCTTATGCTTCTGGGAAGTATTAAAAAAGGTAAATCGTCAAAAATTCAAATTTTTACTTTAAAGCCTGTTTTCTCAAAATGCAATATTTTTTCCCTTTTATGTACCTTTTTCTCAAAACTAATTAATGTAGGGTCCTCAAATTTTCAGTTAGTATAATTTCAACATGTTTACACATTTACACGGACGGGATAAGGATATATCTAGCAAACAGTTTTAGATAACGTCTTTTTTAACTAAATTTTAGGGGGGGGGGATTGGACATTTTTTTAAAAATTCATAATTATTTTAATTTTTAGTACAAAGACAAAACCTTCCATTAAAGTCTTATTGATAGTACATATAACCTGCTGTAAAAATTTCATTTATGAGAACCAAGTAGTTTCTGAGAAAGAGGTACATAAACTTACGTAATTTAACATGGGCTCCTGTAGGAAGTGCCGGACCCCCTTAAAGCATTTTAAATTTAGTTATGTTAGTGTCAAATAATTACACTCAAAATTTTTTAAAAATAGTTTAAAATAAAGAATAATCTTGATGTACAACTGTGCACACTTATTTTGCATTTAAAGCATTCTTTTGTGCATTTAATTTAGATATAATGTTGTTTTTAATGCCACCTGATTAGTAGGTGCCAGATCGAGACCCACGACATTCATCATGGCAAAACGCTAGATTGTACACCTATCGTTAGCCGTAGCCTTCAGCACCATCTAGGTGACAGTACATTTTAGCTCGTCTCCACCCCAATTTTGAGAGCGAACACCCTGGGGGCGGTCAGGAGGCCTCCCACCAACCTCACGAGAGGACTTGCGGCTCGATCTCTGTTCCACGAAGGCACTCTCTATAAGCAAAAATCCATCCCTACTCCGGGATTCGAAACCAGGTCCTACGGCATGGCATTCAGCGTCGCTAACCACTATACCGGATGGGTGACTAATTTAGATATAAATATGGAAAAACTGAAGTAAAGTTATTTTTTTTTCTTTTAAAGAAGTAAAAAAGTAAAGTACAATTTACATTTATTTGCATGTAAGAATACTTTAAGCTTAATTGGAGGGGGGATGTTAATACTAAGTATGTTGCGGTCCGTTCACCTCGGGTGTGAGAGGTTTAAGAAACAGACATGATTTATAAAGTTAACTACTTCTTATACAGCCTTTAACACATATGAGAATGCGGGAAATCTTCAATAACGTGAGCTGGAATTTTCTACCGCCAAATCCTCTTTTCTAGCCGAAGGTCGACCGCCAAGACGTATCCTTGAGATACGCCTTGGCGATCTGATAACTAAACCCGAGGAGCAATAAAACTTATAAATCTTATAAGAAATATATAAGCACTTATCTTATTTACTCTTTTGAACGTTCTTGCTAAATCGTCAGCCGTAAGATGGACGACTTCCACCTAGCTATGAATCCTTCCCTTTTGGAATTAATATTATGAAGGGCAAGGCCGGATCTACGTATGGGCTAAATGGGCTGCAGCCCAGGGCCCCCGGGTTCTAGGGGGCCCCGTTTCTCGTTGAAGATAACAAACAGAAAAGGTGCTTACAATCAAAATAGTAATACAATAATAAAACAGTAAAAAAATACACTCAAATCAAAAATAAATTACCCGAAATACCATATTAAATTTATTTTCGAGAGCAAGAGAGTAATTTACTTTTGTTCTTCCACCCTACCACCGAATACGATGAAATTAATAATTATTAATTTCAAAAATCGTCTATATATTTTTTGTAAATACCTTAATAAAAACAAATTGAGTCTGTTTTAGATAAACAGTTACAAGCAACTAAGAAAAGATGCAGAACAATCCCACAATGTCTTCAAATGTGTTATTGCGGTAGTTAAGGATTTGGCTACAAGTGGTTTAGCATTTAGAGCAGGGGTACTAAGTCTTTTCTTACACCGGGCCACATACATCTGACATGTATTTTACGCGGGCCGCAATATAAGAATTAATGGAGAGGGGGAAGCTACAAGATCAATGGCATTTAAAATGTGAAAAATTGGTCAAAATATAAAATCTCATAATTTTGGATCTTATTTTAAAACTATACCAAACTATCAAACAAAACTCACAAAACATAGGTTTCATTTATTCTTTACCTAGTTAGGGGGGAATTTTTCAATTTCCGTTAATCAATGATCCCAAGCCCATTGTCTGCATTTTACTGTTATAAAAATAAAGCTGCCAAGTACTTGGATAATTTGATTTTTTCCCCCTTTTGACAAAGCCTTACATATTTTTATTTCAGATATTAATATATCAAACGGGATGGTAGCAAAGAGTTTTCATTGAACTACAGACTGAAATGAGTATTATCTGTTTAGACTGTCTGTTCTTATTGCGCATTTTTATTCCAAATTTATTCAAATATTTTTGATTTTATTAAAAAAAAAATATCTGAGCAAATAACTGAATTCCACAAAAAGTACACCGGAAGCATTTAAGAAACAATCTAACAATTTCTGTAATAGTCCTTAAGCTTATCATTAACAATTTCATATGTTTGTCAAGATATATAATGTATTAAATTTTATAGGATGCTTTTGTTACCTCTGTGTTTTTGTGACATTACCACCTGCAAAATATTTATTGCTGTTTCAAAGTTTTTTTTTAAGAAAACCAATTTATCTCGTCTCTAAAGGGATTTTCAAGAATAAGAGCCATTGAAAGATTTATGTTTAGTAGTACAGTGACGAGCAAAGTTATATTTTATATATATACTAGCCGTTACCCTCCCGCTTCGCTGGGTATTTCATGATGTATTATAAATATATCTGTTTATATATATAAAATATTGATATGTATGTGATAGCATTAAGAATTATTTTGTGTTGAAAAATATACTTATACCTGTAACTCTCCCCTCTAGATAAAAAAAAAAGGACAGAACTACTAATTTGTATTATCTAATATTCTCTAAAATTGAGTATAGAATGATGTTTACACTTTCGTAACCCTATAACAAAGTGGATTTCCGCAAAACCAATTTTAGGTGGATCTCTACTCCATAAAATAAACAGGGAAGCCAAATTTCAAATCTAAATCTAATAGGGTAAAAACAAAATTTTTACTATCAATACCCCCCCCCCCCTCGTAATTCCGTTGAGAGTCGTTCTCCCAAAAACTTTTCTTAGCGGATTTAAATTCAACAAAAGAAAAATGTAAACCAAATTCTGTTATTATAGTTCTTGTAGTTCGAAAAAAGAAATTTTTTGTCAACACGCTCCAGTAATCCCTTGCTCCCCAAGGAGTTGATTCCTGTCAAATGCATTCTTAGTGGATCCCTATTCAACAAAAGGAACATGCTTAACAAATTTCAAGTACACAGGTCTAACAATTTTAAAACAGGATTTTTTTCCTATAACTCCCTTTCACCCCTTGCAACCCTCCTTGGGTGTCGATTTTTGTTTTACTCTGTTTGAGGAACTCTATTCCATGAAAGGAACATGCCTACCAATTTTCAAGCATGTAGATCGAATAGTTTATAAACGGAAATATTTATCTATTACGCCCCTTAATCCCCCGAAATGAAACTTGGGGGTTAATTTTCGCGAGACCCATTCTATAGCGGATCTGTACTCAACGAAAGGAATATGCTTACCAAATTTCAAGACTGTACGTCTAATAGTTTAAAAATGGGAATAATTATCTACAACCCCCCTTGAGCCCCCGCAACGCGACTTAGGGGGTCTGTTTTCACAAAACCCATTTTGTAGCGGATCTCTACTCTATGAAAAGAATCTTCTTACCAAATTTAAAGACTGCGAGTCTAAGTGCCCCTTGAGACCCCGTAACGCCACCTGGCGGGTTGATTTTCACAAAACACATTATTATTTGTATCTTTTCTCCATATAAATTTAAAGTAAAAAACTTTTTTAAAAACAAGCTTTTATTTAAACGCGCTAAAAAGAAAATAAATTTTTCCTTAAAACTTTTTTAACTATCAACTTATAACGCCATTACACAATTTATATGACATAAAAGTTCTTCACGAGATTAAAGTACTCTTATTTACTTAGTTTGAAATTTTTAAAAATTAAAATCAATCAGGTCAAGTTATTTAATTTGCTTGTTTATCTGCAGAGGCAAATCTCGCGACAAGCTTTTATATCATATAAATTGAGTAATGACATTATAAGTTGATAGTAAAAAAAGTTTTAAAGAAAAATTTATTTTATTCTTTTTAGCGCGTTTAAATAAAAGCTTGTTTTTGAAAAAGTTTTTTTACTTTAAATTTATTTTTCACTGGACAGGTTTCTCAGTCTATTCATCTCATTCAATGCATCATTGTTGCTAGGTGTTTGCCAGTTATTTTCGAACAGTCTAGCTAAATGAATTCTCACAAAAAGGGTACTAGACGAAAAACACAATTTTTTCTTAAATCCGTAATTTTTAAGCAATTTTTTCAATCTTGGTAGAGATCTTGGTTAATATTGCCCTACACACGAAAAAAAAGTTTTATGAGATTTTCTTCATAAATGACGGAGTTATTAAATGCTTAATTAAAATTTTGAGCATTTTTTGAAAAATCGTAAAAAAAAGTTTTCTGCATTTTATTTTTTAAATGACTGATTTTAAAAAGCAAAGCATGAGCTGTTTTAAAACGGAATGTCGATTCATTTAAACAAAACAAAAAAAATTCATGTTCAACGATTTAGAAATTATTTTCATAAAAACGCATCGATTTTGGTGCATCGATAGGTTAAAGTTAGATAAATTTTTTAAAGAATTTCTACGTTGAGAAAAGTATACAATGTACCAATCTACTTGAAAAATAGCTCTACTTTTTTGTTTTGAATTTAAATCCAAGAAAATAGATAGAAATTTCTAAAAAAATTGCATACGTTGTAGAAATTAGATTATTTTTGCATTGTAGAAATGCAATTATTTTTTAGACAAAGTTAATTAATACAGTCAATAGCGCAACGTTATGAAATTCCAGTTTGGCTCAAAACCGATTTTCGACGCCAACTTTTGTCATTGTTGTAACAATAACATTATTACAACAATGCAGACACATCGAAGATGGCGCACAAAACTAGTTTAATGTTTTTAATTAATATCTTTTTAATTATTTGCAATATTGGAATATCAATGGTCAAAACATGCATTGTCATCCAAACTTAACGTGTATACAAAATTTCAGCTCAATGCGATGAAAATATCAGCTTCAAAATTGAGTTGCAAGATTCCACCCGAACAAATTACATACATACATACATTGTAAGTTAAATAAAAGTTTTTAATAAATAAACTAAAAGTAAAAAAAACTTTTTTAAGAACAAGCTTTTATTTAAACGCGCTAAGAAGATTAAAATAAACTTTTCCTTTAAAACTTTTTTTACTATCAACTTATAACATCATTACACAATTTATATAATACAAAAGCTTGTCGCGGGATTTACCTGTGTAGATAAACAAGTAAAATAAATAACTTGACCTGATTGATTTTAATTTGTAAAAATTCAAACTAAGTAAATACGAGTACTTAAATCTCGCGACAAGCTTTTATATCATATAAATTGTGTAATGACGTCATAAGTTGATAGTAAAAAAAGCTTTAAAGGAAAAGTTTATTTTATTCTTTTTAGCGCGTTTAAATAAAAGCTTGTTCTTAAAAAAGTTTTTTACTTTTAGTTTATTTTTTACTTTTTAGTTATCACTGGACAGGTTTCTCAGCCTGTTCAACTCATTGAACGCTGGTTCGCCATCCCTGGTTCAGCTGAATTAATTCTGGCAAAAAGGGTATTAGACTAAAAACACAATGTTTTTAAATCCGTAAATTTTAAGCAATTTTTTCAATCTTCGTGCAGATCTTGGGTAACATTGTTCCACACACGAAAAAAAAGGTTTAGTGAGATTATCTTCATACATGACAAAGTTGTTAAATGTTTAATTAAAATTCTGACTATTTTTCAAAAAACTTTAAGAATATAATATTTATTTGAAATATTTTGAAGATAAGGGATATATTTTTCTCTAACATATTAGAAGAAAAATTTAGTTATTTATTAAAAAACTTCAAAAGGCATTTAAATATTTGTATTAATCAATAAAATGCTTAAGATTCAAAACGCATGTTGCAATCAAAAAAGAAAGTTTTATCAAATAATGATAATTTTTTGCTGGACATTGAATATCTTCTACGTAAGAATCTATTTTTTTAATTGCTCAAGTCATCTTTAGAAACTTGATTTGAAAAAATAATTAACCATCGCATTATTTTTATACAGTCAGATCTCCAAGTAACGAACTCCTATTTTGGGAATTTCTCTATTTTAATAATAGTACGAGAGCTAGAAACGTCAGAAAAACAAGAATTTTAGAAAAGCTGATTCTTTAATATATCTTTCTCTGCGTCCTTCCGAACAGCGTGCGGGCTATCTGGCTGCCAGTAAACGTTGCGTTTATTAATGCGCATCATACATTTAGATGAAAAAATATTGATTTTTTAAATCATTTTAGAAAGAAATCTTTCTTTTTCACTAAATTTAAAATGTTATTAACAACATGAATTTATTAATGCCAGACATTTTTGGTGTTGAAAATAATGTGCCAGATGCTATTTTTTACTAAAAAAAATATTAATTTCAAACCATTTTAGAATGTCTGTAACTTTAATATTACTTTATTTATACATAAATAAGTACAAATTTAATTTGCCAGACATTAATTCGGTTGCGTTCTTAATAGCCAGGTCGATTTATTGGTGTAGTATACCGCGGTGTTATGAGAGAGACACTGACAAAGTAGGTAGGCGGAAGACAGACAGGATTACTTTACACTATTTAAAGTATTCGAAAAACTTTATTTTTATGTCTTCGATGATGAGTATAATAAAAAATCAATATTTAAATTATTTAAATAATAATAAATAGTTGATTAAGAGGGTTCACCTATGTGACGTCCTGTTTTTTAAGTATTCTTAGAGAATATTTTTTTTTTTTGACGACCAGTAAAAAGATAGAACTTTAAATTTTTCATCATTTATTTATATGTATTTTAAGAGTATGTATATACATGTTTAGCTAAAAATATCCAATAGAACGTGAGTTATAGCACTCTGAACACACCCTCCTCGAAAAAATGAACACTCACTTCCTCCACGATTCCGGCTGATTGACTTATTTTAAATTAAAAAAAACTAACGGCGTTTTAATTTATAAGCTTAAATGCACAGAATGGACTATACTCAATTGAAAATATCAAAAATTGGATTTTTGGTAGAACTCTGAAGAAACAGTTTCGAGTTTCATGGGGTTTTTTTGTTATGTTTTTATTTTAAAAAATAGAAATATTTTGAATTTTGGAATGATCGTAGTCCATTTAGTACGTATATATGTGCTGAGTCTACCCTATACATTTGAAGTTTTTCGGTCAAACCGTTCTTGAGATATGATGGAGGAAAGTTTGAAAAACACAGCTTTGAGAAAAACGTGTTTAAAGTTTCAAGTGTGATTAAAACACAATGAAAATTTTAGCTTATCGCTAGGAGCAGCTGCTTTCTCATAACACCTTCTTCTTTAAATTAGTAACTATTTTAAATATTTTATTTTGGACTTTTCGATGTGCTCGCGCCTCCCACGTAGGGTTATGATGCCCCCCCCCCCCAATAGGCACACTCCACAGATTGAGAAACGCTGGGTTAGAACATAAATATTTTTTTCACATGCACGTGTCTTTTTTTTTTTAATTTCCATTTTCAGAAAACTAGACAATTGTTTATATTATGGTAAGATATCTCCGACGCAACGATTTCGCTTTTATAGGTTTGTAAATTAATATTTTCGTCGTCAAATCTAGAAATGGGATCTGGAATTAGTTGTCAAATCTGGAAATGCTATATGGAATTAGTCACCAAATCTGGAATAGGTATATAGTCTAACTGTGTGATTATTTTAATCTTCGTGAGAGCATCATAATGGCTAATAAAATGAAATGTGTTTTTTGCAATGGCCAAAATGAAAAAATAATAACTTTTGTAGAAGAAAAGTTGAAAAAATGTAAAGAAGTTTTATGTGTACGTGTTAATTTTAACTTAAAATATAACAACATTAAGTTACCGGAGGAAATTAATACTACCGATGGATATCACAGACGATGTTACATTTCTTTTACAGCCTTAATGGCTAAATAACGTAATATATGTGACAATAATTCTATTTCATTAACAAATCTTCCTATTTCATCGAGTTCTACGCCGTTATTGCCAGATACTCCAGTGGCTGAACGTGCGACAGTGTTTCATAGCGTTGAAACTTCCAATTTATCAATTACAGACCTTCCTAGTGCATCTAGTTCTACAATGTTATTGCCAAATTCTCGAGTAGGTGTGAGTGAAACAGTCGTATTTGATTATGGGAGCTCAAGTTTAGCAGAAGACATTCCTAGCACATCAAATTCTACTGCGCTGTTACCAAATGCTCTAATTGATGTGAGTGTGAGTGAAGATCGCGAATCAAGAAACACAAGTGTTGATAACAAAAGAATTTGCTTTTTCTGTGGAAAAGATCGAAAGCAAATTAAAGGTAGACAACAAAGTTTACATTCTTCCAATGATGCCAAAGTATATGACAAAATAACAGAATGGGTTACAAAATTCCAAAATCAAGAGTTATTACAAACAATTAATAATCTAAAAAACTCAAATGCTCCAATTTTTTATCACCATTCGTGTGAAGTGAGATATTTCAATGACTACAAAAAAATTACTGCTGATACTGCATGCACTTCCTGGCATAGTGTACGAGATATTCATAAGAATATTTTTGATAAAATTGTGTCAATTATTGAAGAAGATGTAGTTAAAAAAGAAATTATTTGTTATTAGCTTCCCTTTGTGACATATATAATAGTGAATTACAAGAAGAGTTAATACATCCACCTCAAGCAGATGTAAGTTTAATGACAAATCATCATCTTGAAAAAAAAAATAGTAAAACAATTCAAGCAAATTAAGATTGTAATGGAAAAGAAAAGAAAAGTTATTATGCATAAAAATAGTAACCTATTGGAACAAGAAGATCTGACAACACTTGAAGAGGATGATCTTATTGATAAAGTTGCGCTCATTCTACGAAGTACTATTTAAAAATGGATAAAATAACATTACCTGCCGTAATGAAGATGGAAGATTTGATTAATGGTGAGTGTACCATTCCAGAAAAACTAGATCGCTTTTTCAAAGCATTAATTGGAGGTAAAGATATTTCGTCTCAGATGCCATAGATTAAGCAACTCATTGGCTTCTGATGCTATTTATTGTGTAAGTAATGGTATTGTTAAGCCATAAAAGCACATAACTCTGGGTATGACCGTGAAAAGTCTTACAAGTAGTCGAAAAATAATTAATATTTTAAATCGACTTGGACATTGTTGTAACTACAATACGCTGGAAGAACTGGAAACTGAAGCTACGATCTCATCTGTAAACCGTTCTCAAATTTGCCCTCCTGACATCATTCAGAGTCCGTCATTATGCACAGGTGTAGCATTCGATAATTTTGATAGATACGTTGATACTTTAACTGGAAAGGACACTTAACATGACACCGTAGGAATAATTTACCAAAATGTAAGTGATGACTATGATATTGAATTAAATTCAACTAATACAAGTGGAAATCTTGATATACCGCTACCACCAACAAAAAGAAGACGGACTTTTAACGAGGAAACTCCAGAAATACCGTCGTTTAGTCATCGATTGCAAATGTTAGAAAATTTAACACCAGCTGAAGTTAATGAACCAACTCTACCTGCAAATTTACCTTTTATAGAAACAATAGATCTGTTATATTTACTTTCACACTTGTTGCATGTGCCAAATACTCCAATGTGAACAGGTTTTAATTCTAAAATCATTAAAGATACTAGTCCCAAACAAAAAGTATCTTATCTTACACCTATTAATTTTTCACCAACAAATGTAGCGGTAGTTAAACATACAATGGAACAGGCCCAAATTGTTGGAAAGGAATGTAATCAAACATACGTGCAAGTTACATATGACCTGGCGATAGCTAAAATAGCATATAAAATCCAATCAACGTCAAAGCCACAATTCAATAATCTTTTCATCCATCTTGGTTCATTCCATTTAATGATGGCTTTCTTTAAAGCCATAGGAGTTTTTATAAATGAGTGTGGTCTATCTCATATGATGATTGAGAGTAATATTATTGCTTCTGGATCAGTGAACGGTATAATTCAAGGTAAACATTTTAATCGTTGCAAACGTCTGCACCCGTTGATGGCTCTTGGCTTGCAAATGTTATATTTTAATCAATTTTTGAAGATGGACAATACTGAATACAATTTCCTGAAGGAACAAGTTATGGACGATCTCCTTCATTATCAGGAAGTTATAGATTCTCATTCATCTATAACAATAGAATTACCTAATAATGTATTATCGAGAGTATTATCTGCATATCAAAAATTCGTAGAAGAAACAAGACAAGGTGAGCATGGCAAAACGGCTCAATTCTATTTCATTTACATCCAGTTCGTAAACTATTATATTACCCTGTCAAGAAGCATACGCATGGGAGATTTGAAATGTTCAAATATGTTATTCCAAAAATAACCAATTTATTTTTCGCAGTAAATCAACCGAATTATGCTCGATGGTGTGTTAAATATTTAGACAATTTAAATAAAGTAGATGAAACACATCCTGGACTAAAAAATGATTTCATGAATGGATATTTTGGAATAAAAAGAACCGACAAACCATTCTCGAGAATACCAATTGATCTTACACTGGAGCAGACTATCAATGCCGAAGCGACTAGACGTCTCAGTGGTATTGCACATTTTACTAATTCCATAGCTGCCCGTCAACGCTGGACCAAAAGTCACAGCATTATAGCAGCTATAATCTCCACGTTCTCGATGTTTGTGGATTGAAGCAATTACAAGATGTGTCTGCGGGTTTGCAACCAAATCGAATCAAAATTTATGGCAAACAAATCGCTGATTTCATTGAAATTTTTGAGAAGAATATTAATCCATTTGATGAAGAGAGTTTAGACAAAGATAGTTTATTATATATATATATATTATATATATATATATATATAACATTGCAACTGCCAAGCCTGTACCTCAAAATGTAGCGAACTTTTTGCTGAACATTGAGAAAAATGGCGAAGATTTACGGAAACAGTTTATTACTGAATGTGCTGAAGATCAGGACAGATTTGATAAGCCAATAAAAAAAAATCAAGTGCTTAATTTTGCTGGTGCTCCAAAGAAGAAGAAAATAACTCTTGGTAACAAAGTTATGAGCTAAGAATGCAACGAGATCTGTTTGGTCGACTCTTAGGTATATCTATGACCAACAAAGTCGATATTGAAAAATTACTGGATTTCCACTAACGCCGATACCAACATCGATATGTCATGCAGATGGTAGTATTTGTAAAACAGATAAAGCACAATTAATTAAAGTTTTCGAGAAAAAAGTTAGCAAGGCCAATCAGCAATCCTTATTTTTTGATATTAGCATTTTAGACGGTTTCTTCATGCTACACCTCATGAAAGATGTACCTCAAACTTTCAATGGCATATCAAAAAAATTCCTTAGAATGATTTCACAGTTTAAATCATCTCGCATTGACGTTGTGTTTGATCGGTATTTCACACCTTCCATAAAAGATTGTGACGTTTACGTCGCAACGAAACAACCAGTACAATTTCTATTGGACCTAATCAAATTCGGCCTCATAATTTTGCTGGCGAACTCAAAAATACTCAGTTCAAGGAAGCTCTCGTAAAATTTTGATTGATCATTGGGCTAATGATAACATGTTTCCTTTTATTGGGAATAAAAACTATTTATCTAAGCTTCGATAAGTGCTATTCGTATCGTGTTGTAAATAACCAAGTTATTAGAAATATTGAAGAATCTTATCATGTGAAGAACATGAAGAAGCTGATACTCGAATTATATATCATATTTGCCAGATAAGCGTTGACGCTCAAGTTGTTGTACGCTGCTCAGACTCCGATATTCTGATTATACTTCTTGAGAATATGGATCATCTGAATGCATCTTTGAAGCTTTGGATCCAATGGGGCGTAGGAAACCATGAACGTCTTATAAGCATCAATGATTTATGCCAAGGTCTTGGTATTTCTTTATCGAAACTCTACCATGTTTCCACGCAATAACAGGGTGCGATTATACCCCAGCATTTTTTCGGAAAGGTAAACTAAGACCCTTCAAACTGCTCGTAAAATCTGTCGAGTATCAGTTAGTATGTCAAGAGATTATAACTGACAATGAGATAAACTGAACGTACATTTGCCACATTGGAAAAATTTATGTCACATGTATGTGGTGACTAACTCTTCCAATGTTAATGATGTCCGCTTCTATCTATTTTCGAAAGCTATCAATAAAAAAAAAACCCGATGATAATTTCGAAAAGAAATGTCGAAGTTTCGATTCATCCAGCTTACCACTATGTAAAGCTGAATTATATCAGCATTTATTGCGAGTGCGGTATGTGACAAAGTTTTGGAGAAATGCTCATTTAAAAAATCCATCATCTTTATCGCCTTTTGCTTCCGGTGGATCATCAATGATGATAAATATGATTTCGTTTGGTTTGCTGGGGAGCAGTTTCCATCATCAGTGGCTGATATTATCATAAAAAGTAAAGTATTATTTATAATATAATAAATCAAAAGAGTAAATTATATTTAGACCATGATAACCTAATAATGAATTTTTTTTGCTACAGAACCAACACTACTAGAAAACCAAAACAAAACGCAAGATGATGATAATGATGATTGTAATATTGATAACAATGGAGCAGTGATGATGATGACGACTATGGAGATGCATCAGTTTTTTGTGACACTATTACGGAATGAAAACACATATTTCAGGGGAAATAGATTCTGATTACCTAAACATAATATGTATAAATAGTAATGAGAATTTTGTTATTGTATCAATGGCAATTTTTCTCTATCTTTTATAAAATCATTTTATTTCAATTACAATAAAATTTATATGATATTTAAAAAACGATATTTTCTTTTTTGTTTCCTTTGTTTAATTGAAGATTTTTTTTTTATTTCTCCTGATCAGTTGACTAATAGTAGAAATTTACTCAAAGCTCTTTGTCTGTATTCCTCATGAATCAGCGGACATTAAAAATTTATCTAACATACATTTTGGACTCCTTCTAAACAGAATTATATTCTCTGAGTCCTTGCTGCTTGTCCACTTAAAGGAGAGGCGTAGGCTAGGGCAAATTTTAAAATCAGTGAGTTATCCCAGGAGTGATTACTGAGTCACCCAGGCTGACGAAATATTTAAGGGATCCACCCATGCGATGGGTTCAAGAAATCGAAAAAAAAATTTTCTTCAAAAATTTCTTTCTTAACATGTCTACAATAGGGTGTAAAAGTAATTTTTTAAATTTCGAAGTCGTTATAAAGAGCAGGTGTTATAAAAGCAGCTGTTCCTAGCACTAAGTTAAAATTTTCATTGTGTTTTAATTGGACTTGAAACTTTAAACACGTTTTTCTCAAAACTGTGTTTTCAAACTTCCTCCATCATATCTCAAGAAGGTTTGACCGAAAAACTTCAAATTTATAGGGTAGACTCAGCACATAATACGTACTAAATGGACTACGAATCATTCCAAAATTCAAAATATTTCTATTTTTTAAATAAAAACATAACAAAAAAACCCATGAACTCGAAACTGTTTCTTCAGAGTTCTACCAAAAATCCAATTTTTGATATTTTCAATTGAGTATAGTCCATTCTGTGCATTTAAGCTTATAATTAAAACGCCGTTAGTTTTTTTATTTAAAATAAGTCAATCAGCCGGAATCGTGGAGGAAGTGAGTGTTCATTTTTTCGAGGAGGGTGTGTTCAGAGTGCTATAACTCACGTTCTATTGGATATTTTTAGCTAAACATGTATATACATACTCTTAAAATACATATAAAATGATGAAAAATTTAAAGTTCTATTTTTACTGGTCGTCAAAAAAAAAAATTCTCTAAGAATGCTTAAAAAACAGGACGTCACATGGGTGAACCCTCTTAATCAACTATTTATTATTATTTAAATAATTTAAATATTAATTTTTTATTATACTCATCATCGAAGACATAAAAATAAAGTTTTTCGAATACTTTAAGTAGTGTAACGTAATCCTGTCTGTCTTCCGCCTACCTACTTTGTCATGCTCTCTCATAACACCGCGGTATACTACACCAATAAATCGGCCTGGCTATTAAGAACGCAACCGAATTAATGTCTGGCAAATTAAATTTGTACTTATTTATGTATAAAAAGTAATATTAAAGTTACAGACATTCTAAAATGGTTTGAAATTAATTATTTTTTTAATAAAAAATAGCATCTGGCACATTATTTTCAACACCAAAAATGTCTGGCATTAATAAATTCATGTTGTTAATAACATTTTAAATTTAGTGAAAAAGAAAGATTTCTTTCTAAAATATTTAAAAAATCAATATTTTTCCTGTAAATATGTGATGCGCATTAATAAACGCAACGTTTACTGGCAGCCAGATAGCCCGCACGCTGTTCGGAAGGACGTAGAGAAAGATATATTAAAGAATCAGCTTTTCTAAAATTCTCTCTCGAAAACGTTGCTAGCACTTAGACTATAACTTTTTCCTTGGA
>BMAO01006948.1:0-56609 GCA_019973975.1 Trichonephila clavata | reverse complement strand
CCTCATCTAAAAGGATAAAAATTTACAAGAGTTCAGGTACTGTGCTCATAATTTAAATAGAAGTTAGAGAGTTAAATTGTTAGCGCGCGCCCGAAGTAAAAACGAGCTTGTATAAGTTATCGTAGGAATATAATTGAATGTCCGTAAATATTATCCCCACGCTATCTGGTCTCCCCTCAGTCTTCTGAGTGTTGATCAAAATTATCTTAATTGGATTATTATTGTGTCTGTGTTAAATATTGTGACAAATAATAGTGAATCATGTCGTCTTATGAATTAGTCCCCCCCCCCCCCAATATACACATCTAGCCGTGTTAGAGGGAAGAAGGAACATGATTTCATTACAAAAGTTTTAGAACTACAGAGCTGAGAAGTAAAAGAGGTAATTATTATCTAATATTGGAAATATTATAAACTTTATCATATGTTTTAATTTTAATATAAATTTTACCTTATATTCTCAATTCAATATTTCTTAGTAGTAACTTTGCAACTGCGCATTTTTTTTTAATCGTGTTTCAAATTTATTTTTCGATGAACTTTTATTCAAGTTACCAAGAAATGTGTATTATAATCAAGGAATCTGTGAATAAACCTTTAAAATTAACACCTTTTAAATTAACATTAAAACTTTTTAACCGAATTAAATTTGTAATTACATTGTTTAGTTAAAGTTGATTATAATAGGTAAGGTTATAAATAGGTGAAGGTTAATAATAAGGTTATCTTAAAACCAGTGTAAAAGAAATGCTGACGTAATAACTAGAATATTATTCAGGTTTATTTAAATCTTCATTACAAATTTAACAAAAGCTGTTTTATCCAATGGTGATGACATCTGGAGGAATAATATCGACTGAAATATATCTCTTAAACTATAGTTAATTAATTAAATTAATTAATATTTGAAAAACTTAACACCCCAAGTGTCATCCACTACTAGTTTAAAAATGTATTCGAATTTGGTGGATGAATAAAAAGTATTTTATTAACGATTGAAAATTCAAACAAGATGCATAAATTTATGTAGGGAGAGTGTGAACTAATAGTAGTAATTGAACAATGTATTGTAACGAATAAAATGGTAAGAATTAATTGTTAAGTAACTTTTAGCGGTTTTATCTTAAACTACAGTAAATTTTTCTTGTGGTAGAATGAGAAACGTCCACACCTAGAATGATCTTAGTTTCTATTTTCTTCTTTGTATTTTCGAATTAATCACTGACGTGTTGTCCATTGCATATTCTCTATAAACTCAAATTATACAATGGCATGCTATGGCTGTGGTACTGCCTTTATCGAATATGCGCAACTAACGATGAATTATATATATGCTTTATCACTTGCTATGTTACGTCTTATAAATGTTTTTACCAAAGGCTGCACAATCAAGAACCCATTTTTATATGCTGAATATTTACACGTTTTTTTTATCAAAGAATCCGATCATCACGTCAAGTAAGACACCTATTTAACTAGAACTTTTCAGCTACAAAATAATAATAATAATAATAATAATAATGATGATAATTTATGCTTATGTCGTTACTAAGTCAAACGCCAGATAGAAGCACGGGAGGTTTTTTTCATTCTTCTATTACACGTTGTACACATGTACTTTATTTAGAATCATTTTGAGACAAAATCAAGTTCTACCATAAACAAATGTCATAATGTCGATTTTGACATATTTTGATATTTGTAATGCTTATGATATTGTTTCAAAATAGAAAATAAAGGATATTATCTTGTTTAAATTTACTATTGACAGATGCCGATTATATGTAGAATATAGAAAAGAAATGTGTTTTGATTTTTTCAAAATTGAGCTGTTTGATATAATAAATGGATAGATCCAAAATGATGTGCGGTTTGTTAATATATCAAGCAATTTTTTCAAGCAAAAACGCATATTCTGAAATTCTCTTCATCTTCATAAAAGTTGTCTCAAACAATCGTGGTCATATCCCTTTAAAACCCAAAATATTTTTGTTATTAAATTTTTATTCTTCTGGTTATTAGCACTATATTGACCCCAATGACACAAGAAAAAAATAAAAAAAATTGTTGCCCCTTCCCCCGGAACGTGGAGTGTTCCAGCACGGACGTACGGGGTGGGTATCAAAGGGTTATAGCTTTATATAAATATCCTTAAGTGTCTTCTCAAACCAAAAAAAAAAATCATTACCTTCTGTTAGGTTTAACTCTGGGTTTAAAAAGCGCTAACAACAATAAAGGCGTTTTAAGCAAAGATTTCAAGCTAAGCTATTTAATATAAAAAAAAAAAACCAGAAAATGTATAAACAGAATTGAATCGAAAACTTAATACAGGATTATAACCAATCTGTAATGCTCTCTGAAATTTTATTTTCCTTGCTATATTATAAAAAAAACTTCGGAAATCTACTTTACTTTCAATATATCCGGAAACATCTCTGCCAGTTGTATGCAGTTTCATTTCAAACTGTCATCCTGTTGATTCTTAAATCAACAAAGGCCTAAACATTCTATTCCTACGTTAATTTAAATACTAAAAGAACCAGTAATTATTACGTCAGTAAAAAAAACTAACTTAAACATTATCAAAGTTTGTTAAAATTAAGTACAGTTTAAAAAAATGACCCGTGACTCAGTGTTAATTTACTTCTAATTTAATTTCTGTTTAACTCCATTTTTATTAGTTAAACCTTTCTGTACCAAGAGATAGAAGATAGGGACTTAAATTGGTAAATGTATTTCTTATTTAAATTTTATTTTCACTCTTTCTATCTTTTATTATTGCTATTTGTCCGACTTAGGTTAGCATTTTATTGTTATTCCCGAAGAATAATTTAAAAAAAAGAAATATTCATATTTAGAATTCATGGATATTTCTTTGTTTGCAAAGGATGTGAATTGTATATTCTTCACACACTTACTAAAAAAATTTAGTTTTTATATTTAATTGAACGTTTTAATTTAACCTTATCTATATTTCTAAATTTGCCAGCTGGTTGGCGTGGTTAGTTTGTCGCTGGCCTTCTGCATCTAAGGTTGCGGGTTCGTACCCGGCCCCAAGTCAGTGGATTTTCATGATGCAGAAAATCAACAGTGTCGTATGATTATACAGCATGTGAAAGATCCCTAGAGTATTTGTTTGGCTTGGGTGCTTTCGGCAAAATTAAATCCTAGTACAGGTTCACATCGTCAGAGTTCAGGTGCCTTCCTCTAGGGAGGAAACTGGGCGTGAAAATTACCTGCGGCGATTGGTACCACCTATATAGTGCCGCATTAAAAAGCAGATACTAGCCTCCGGGGAATGTACTAGGTCTGCAATGGTAAAACACCAATCCGCAGCCCATTAGAAGTTTAAAAAAATATTTCTAAATTTTTATTAAATTAAGATGTAGAGCATGGTTTATTTAAAATCTTCACTAATTAGATCAAGAAAAGTTCAAAATTGGCAATTTCTTTTTTATCTTTGTATTTATAGTAAAAATAAGGAAATTTTATTTTTTGGGTTGCAGTTTCTTAAATGATTAACTTACGTAGAATTTTCATTACACATATAAGAAATTTACATTCCTTATTCCTTGTGACCCGGCTAGATGTGTGGGATGAACTAAATGATCAGACTACATGATGAAGTTCAATTATTTATTTATCTCTATATTCAACACAGACACAAATAACACTCTAATTAAGATAAATTTGATCAATCAGAGGACGAAAGTGAGACAAGATAGCGTGGGG
This sequence comes from Trichonephila clavata, assembly GCA_019973975.1. Taxonomy (NCBI): domain Eukaryota; kingdom Metazoa; phylum Arthropoda; class Arachnida; order Araneae; family Nephilidae; genus Trichonephila; species Trichonephila clavata. The sequence goes on along the minus strand of BMAO01006948.1, from coordinate 52,877 downwards.
ATAATACATACGATCATGCAAATCTATCCTTACAATAACTTATACAAAGCTTGCTTTAGTTTAGAAACGCGCCAATAATTTAACTCTACTTCTACTTGAAATAAGATCACAGTACCTGAACTCTTGCAATCGTTTAATCTTTTAGACGTGGCCTTAAACACTTCTCCAATAGTGGAACTCAGCACTTTCTGAATTTCCAACTTCTCGCGTCGTACATTATTTACGTATACGTACTACTGCCGGTTTGCTAGCTTCTCCTTTATTCACTTCACATCCAAGCTATCCTCACTTCACTATAACCGTCAATTCTCACTTTACTAACTCTCAAAACTCGCGAATACAGAACATATATATTAAACTCCATTTGCATAATCACGCTTTCTTTCCTCGGAGAAAGTTGGTTGAATAAATGATGGCCCAAAAGGAATCCTCAAGGGGTTAGTGGAAGGAACCGTATAGATCCGTCACACGCATTTTAATTCTATATTTAATTTCAAACCAGATCAGTAAATGACAATTTACGTTAGTTATATGCTTATCCGAATTATTAGTGTACATATATTATATTAGTCAAAATTCTCTACTTGAGAGAGATGAATAATCAATAATCAAAATCGAAAAAATTGAAATTGGAAGATAACCAGACCACGGACGTCTTTTTAAGGCATGGACCAACTGGGGCCGGGCCCGGGGCCTCGGTCACAATTGGGGCCTTGTCTCGTTCCTGACTCAACCTGAATAAGATTATGATTAAAATAATTTCAATGGTTTAACGTTATTTCCGGTTGTATTCTCTGAAAAACTGGTAATTTCAGACTATATGTCGACTGGCTACATGTAATGACCGTCGTCCACGTACAGGCCTAGGCCAAATACCATAGATCAGGGTAGGGCCAAATACCGATGTAGGGTTGGATATGTGCAATGTCACAACCCCTCCCCCTGTTACTTAGGGTGGAGCAGTCCACACTGACGTCACACCCTGCCAGGAATGTCCGACGGAAGGACACACGGGAAATGACGCAGACGGACGTTAGAGACGCTAAGCTCTAGACGTAGGAGGAAGACGTTCTTCTTTGGTGTTTAGTATATATTAAACATTTCATCCTTCATTTTGTTAAATAAAGCATTTATCATTAGGTTGTAGTCATTTTCCCATAAAAAGTATGAATGCTACAGTATTATAAACATTGCTGACTTAGGACAGCTCTATATAAAATAATTTATATAATAAAACAATTTTAAAAAGTGTCCACAATTTTGGTCACCATTGTATATTCTAATTCAACAGACATTAAATACCAAAAAAATTATTCCATTCATACCACTTTTTTAAAATCACGATCTCTAACGTAGATTAAAAATTAATGAGCACATTAAAAATTTGAATTTAACAAATTTTGAGATATATTACATACAACTTTATTAAACGTTAATGCTTATATATATATATATATATATATATATGTGTGTGTGTGTGTGTGTGTATAGCATCCAGATAATTTTTTTATAAAGAGGACATGGTACGATTTAAGCAAAAATTTTTAATTTAAGGATTTTGAAAATTTTTTGGTTGCCTCCTATGTGTGTATACTATGTAAAACAGATTTTGTGCTCAAAGTTTCATAAACGCTAGCTATTTAATTTTTTAGGGAAGAAACTTAAAATTTTTGAAGTGGATTTTAAAATGCTACTCCTCCTACAAAAGTTTACATATACGCATGAAATTTGATTTACAAGTACGTCAAACTGTGCATAACAAAAGTTAGTATGTGTTTTGCGATAACATGATTGGTATTCGTACAATACTTCTTTTTATGAATGCTTATTGAAAATTCCTTAAAAAATGTATAAATTCTGAGTTCAATTATTTTTAAAAAAAATAAGTATTGCTTTGATTCAAAAATGCATACCAACTTTTGTTACATGAACTGTTAGGAATAGGTAAAAAAAATCCAAAGCATTAGGTACAATAGAAAAAAATCCTTAGCATTTTAAAAGAAGACAAAGTAGTTATATTTTATCTTTCCGAGATAAGTAAGTTTAAAGTTTTGATTTTCCATAGGGATGTGAATAAAAACGAGCGCAAAAGCTGTCATAATTCTGTGTTTCTTAAGTTTAGAGCTTTCAAATTTTGTCCGGTTATAGAAAGGTATATAAAAAATAATTTAAGCTAAAAAAATTAAATTTGATTTTTTGAACGATTTTTGTCAATTGAATCGTACTATGTTCCCTTAACTGCGATTCAGATTCATAACAAATTTTTAAAAAAAAAAACGAGTTAAAAGCTTGAATAAATAGTTTTGTTAATTACTAAATCAATGCGATTAAACCGAAACGTAGTACGAAATCAATGCCGGCGTGACGAGCCGACACCAAGGTGTCGCTTTAGTCCTTGCAAACAATTTAGCGGCTATCGAAGCCAGAACTAAAAAAAGACACTGATGATAGCATGAATGATGGACAAAATGAACTTGACAAATGACTGTCATTTATCTATGTGACGCAACAGTGAATGACCCTGATGATAATGATGCCGAGGTCCATGAAAAACTATGCAAAATTTCTTACAGCTTCAATGATATTTAATAATGCACTTACTAGTATAATGCACTAAGAACACTTAGTGTAGGGTCGTTAAATATTAAAATAGAATTAAGATAGTAAACAATACGAAATATAATTGCATGAATGCTTTTACTTATGTGTTTTGATAGAGTTCAAAGTACGTTCGGAACCGTGATTTTGTAAAAGCGTATAAAAGAATAATTTTTAATATTTAGTGTCGCTTAGATTAAAAAACACGCGTATAAAATTGTTTTAAGAGTATTATTACAATAAAAAAATTATTTAAATGCGGTATTTTGGCAAAAAAAACATTAACAGAGAATTATCTATTTTCAAAACACATTCTCCTTTTATTATTATTATTATTACACTGCTGGCCACCGTAAATGCAACAACACCCTGAAGGAAGCACGCAAGTAACATGAAATTTACAACATGCATTAGCGTAGGTGAGATATGCAAATGATTAGAATTTCAGCGCAGACACACATCACGCACGCCTGTGGCGCCACCTCAAAGCGCTATTTAAGGCTTGCAGATTTCGACGATTTTAAGTTCGGCAATTGTGTTTTTCTTATGTTTTTATCAAAAAACGATCAGTTATGTCTCGTAGAAAACAGCAATCAGCTTTTGATCAAGTATCCGAGTTTGACAGAGGAAGGATAGTGGCCTACTGAGATTGTGGATTATCTTTCAGGGAAATCGGTAGTCGTGTTGGAAGAAACCAAACAACTGTAATGCGGATATGTGATCCTTGGATGCAGGAGGGTACGACGGACCGACGTGGTCGATCGCACCCACCTCAGTGCACCACTTCACGTGAGGGCAGGCGAATTGTGCGCATGGCAGTGACGGATCGCTCAGTCACATCACGAACCATAGCACAGCACATGAGTGTGTAACGCATCATTCAGTGTCTGCGCGTACCCTTCGACGCCGTTTACAGCAGAGTGGTCTGATCGCAAGACGTCCATTGCTTGGTCTACCCTTGACGCAGAACCACAGACGTCTCCGCCACCAATGGTGCGATGAAAGAAGGATGTGGGCGGCAGAATGGAATGAAATTGTCTTTACTGACGAGTCACGCATCTGTCTGCAACACCACGATGGTCGGATTTATGGGGTGGTATTGGATATCACTCTCACACTCCTCTAGTACGCATTGCCGGTACTTTAAACAGCCAGTGCTACATCTCCGAGGTGTTGGAGTCAGTTGTCCTTCCTTACTTTCAGGGCTTGACCGCAGCCATATTTCAACAGGATAATGAGCGACCACACGTGGCACGCATTGTCCAAAGGTTCTTCGTCAATCACCAGATTGAATTGCTTCCCTGGCCGGCTTGCTCTCCGGATCTTTCGCCGATAGAAAACATGTGGTCCATGGTTGCTCAACGATTGACCCAGATTACACCCCCAGCTGCCACACCAGATCAACTTTGGCAACGTGTGGAAGCTGCTTGGTCTGCTGTACCCCAAGAACACATCCAAAGCCTCTTTGAATCAATGCCGAGGCGTGTGGCAGCGTTGATCTCCAACAATGGCGGCTACTCTGGCTACTGATTCTGGCAGGACCCACACTTCACAGTTTGCTTTCAGCGGTTTGTTTCACACAGCGGGCGCTAGAAGACACAACATTCTCCGCACTTGAGTTTTGGACGATTCCAGCAAAGACGTTACCAACAACAGCAAAAAAACCTCCATTTATTATTTGATCTGGTAGTAACTCTGAAAACAGTGTGAATTTTTCATAAATCCTAGTTCAGGCTCTTTGGAGAAGTCTTACCTATATATATAGGCAAAATATTATTATATCGAAGCATTTTTCATAAAAGTAGAATGTTTTGGAAATAGTAAGTTCTACGTTCATTTTTTGCCAAAATATTGTTTTTAAATAATTTTTTATTATAGTAATATTTTGAAAACAGTTTTATACGTTTATTTTAATCTAAGTGATACTAAATACTAAAAAAATATTTGTTTGTATGCTTTTGCAAAATTATGGTTCCGAACGTAGTTAGATACCTTAAAAAGAACGTTTTTTCACCCTACCTCGTGTTGAATAACCGTGGTAGTATAGGGTTATTCACAAGCCTGAATTTTTATGCCCTACCTATATTCAAAATCTTTTTTGAAAATATGAGTCAGCTTGCGATCATTTTTTTCCATGAGAGTGGAAGAACGTTTAATTTTAATACTAATTGAAATGTTTTTTTTCCCATTTAAAACGTATTCGTTTAAGTAATAATAATTTTTAAAAAAATACAGAAATTCTTGAAATAAAGAAAATGAAACCACAATATCGTATTCACAAACCATTTTAGAAATTGAACAAGAATTGGAAAAAGTATTTGGGACATATGTAGTTTTTTTAGCAATGCATAAATTCATCAATTACTTCGAACTTGCGACTTTTCGGTTGACTTACCTTTTGCCGCCAGCCTAGAGTGATTCCCACAATCATTCACAAGTCACCCCCCCCCTTTCGTGATTGTTTTGTATCATCTGTAATTGTGTAGCAGCATTGAAGCAGAAAACCCGTATTCTTCCCCATTGTTCAATATCAGGCTTAGTTTTTTGAATGAAACTTCCTTGCAATCCTTTTTTCATCAATATAATTTCCAAGTTTAAATTTAATTCTATTAATAGTTTGTTTATTGAACATTTTCAAATGCCGATTTTTTTCCCTATAATATCAAAATGCTCACATATACAGTAAATATACCTACTGATTTTGAATCAAGACTAGTTGACTAGGTTGACGTTTCAATTAACCCCTTAAGTAAAGGGGCAAACCATTTTCTACCAACTTTCGGGTAAACCACTTAAGGGGTTATGAGGATAAGACCCGTTAAGATTTTCTCTGTCATAGCTCATTTATATAAGTCTTCTCATTAATTCATAAGTAGTTTAAAAATCATAAGACTTGAAGGCATTAGAGTTTATTTTAATGAGGTTTGGGAAAAAAGGCTATGCCACGAAGAAGGATTTTTTTTGGTAGTGAAGAGAGAAATTGGTTCCTATTTTTGTCGATAGATGGTGCTTTCCATGAAAATCTAAGTTTATTATCTGCAGAGAAAAATTAAATTAGATAAAGCGCTTTTTACTCACAAACAGAAGAGAAAATATAAGATATGTAAAAGAAAGAAACCACAAACGGGGTAGGTCGGGCGTACCTACAGAGAAATATGTGTACAATAGAATACAGCACTAAAGTGAGTGTTATATATACCATCCATTACCACAAATTACAGCTTGTAAGCGAGTGACAACACTCATCTGTAGGATGTAGAAGATTTCATTGTGAATGCCACCGTTTACTAAATGCAGCGCTGTACCATTAACCTGGGAGCAGGCGCACGGGGTACAGAGTCACCCCAGGCTTACGAAATCATTAATTCTGAGAAAACTATTTTTTACCAAAGACTTTGACAGAATCTTCCATATGACAGTCTTCAAGAGAATTTAAATGTATTTGTCACATATTTCCCTCTTTTTTGGAAATGGAAAACGGTTTTTTTTAAAATATTTTTTTATAAGTCTTAAGATATTTGTTTAGACTTCGTGCGACCACTTTTGCTAAAAATTATTTTCTATGAACATGCTACATTTCCCCCTGTGAACAACTTAGTGGTTTTTGGTTGCTGTGTAGTACGACTTATTATGGTTTATGATGTAAATGAGCAGAATACAAAGAAAAAGAAACGGGTGCCTGTGATCTCTATAGAAGGAAGTTTTGAAACTGATAAAGAAAGGGAATCCTGCTGAAATAATGCATATTAATCATGAAAGGAAATTTAAGAAAGCGATGGACATGAAGTGGAAAGGAAAATTTTCAAATGTTACCTAAAAACCTACATCAAGAAAAATATAAAGCCATAAGTGTCACAAGACACTTTGCTCTGTCAAAGTGACAAGAGCAAGAAAAATTCAACATATACTATTTGCCGATGGACAACAAAACTATTATAGCTTGAACAAAATATAACAGTTTTACCTGCAAATAACATTCCTGTAATGTTAGTGAAAAGTGTCTGTAATTTGAACATTTGAAATTTCTTGGTTCAGTTTGATTGATATTTTCCCTTGAATTATCAAAGAAAAATTATAAAGGTCCTTAAAAGTAGATAAGTATACTTTCTCTTAATTAAAATAATCACTGAAATTACGATCTTTATGGAGAGCAATAAAAATAGTTATAAAAAACGATTGGGGTGACTTGCTCAACCCACGCGAACGTCAATATCAAGTGCGCGCCTGCTCCCGGATTAAAAAATACAGGCTACAGCAGTAAATTCGAAACTTAACGTAACCCTGGACAGCCATGAAGTGTTAAATCAAGTGAGTGGACACTCATTTTTGAAATGACAGCTGATTAATTGTTTTTCATTAAAGTCTTGTCTCGGGAACTATTTAATTTTAGTTTTATGAAGAAGTCTTGCCCGTCTCGCATGGAAGTCAGTGTGTCAAAGATATTATGTCCAGGTAAACGTGGTAGTGGCGTACACAAGGGTTGGGTTTCGGGGTTAACACCCCAACCCCACAGACCAGCAAATTCTTTTTTACCATTGAGATTATTCTTAGGCGCTTACGTCTACGTGTTTTTAGATTATTCCTTAACCCCCCACCCCACTCTTCCCATAAGAGAAGTCTGCGTTTGCTACTAAAACATGGTATTATTTTCTTATTATTTTCTTCCGTAGGCCAGCGTGGTTGGTTTGTCGCTGGCCTTCTACACCAAAGGTTGCGGGTTCGACCCCGGCCCAAGTCGGTGGATTTTCTTGATACAGAAAATTGACAGCGGCCATGTCGTATGATTGATTATACTGCATGTGAAGGATCCTTAGAGTGTCTGTTTGGCTTAGATGCTCACGGCAAAATTAAAATCCTAGTACGAAGATCTCATCGTCAAGAGCTCAGATGCCTCCCTCTGTGGAGGAAACTGGTCGCCAAAATTACTTGCTATAATTGGTACCACCTATATGGTGTAGCGCTAAAAAGTGGTACCAGCTCCTGGGGAATGTACTAGGTCTGCTAAGGTTTAAAATACCAATGCACAGCCCCACTAAAAAAAAATTTTCTTCCGTAGAACTTTCAAATAGCATGCTCGATTAACTGAGATTGTGTACAGAGCTTTTCAAAAGAAAAAAGTAGCAGAAAGGAAATGAGCGCAGTACAATCACAGAAAACTGCAAAGCATGCGAGTTCTTAAGATTCTCAAAATAAGTCTGGTTTTCTTTTACCCGTACTTTAGTTATGAGTATTAATTATTACATAAAATGAAAACGGAGCTTCATCTGTTTATAAAATATTGAAAAATCATAGTGGATCTTTGAAGATTTTCGATAAAGATTTCTTTCGCTTAGGAGGAGTGAAGTTCGAGAGGCTAGGGGGCATTTAATTTACAAGGAGAAAAAATCATGGAAGTTAATCCTTTTTTGGTGAAAGTAAAATCTGTCGCAGTTTGATTACAATGCTAACACGCATGTAGTAAGTGTAATATTGTTTTCGGCATTCCGTATAGACGTTTCGTGCCAATTTTTTCTGCGCCAATTTGTTGAAAGATCTTAGAGTATAGCTTGTAAAGCCAAATGGCTGATGAACGTTACGCGCAACTACGAAGACAATTATACAAACTTATTTTATTGATTAGATTGTTAATTAAATTTGTACTGTGAGGGCAATGGGCGGCGGACCGCATCATTTTGAGCCGAGGTTAAATAAATCACTAAATACACGCTGTGTTGTGGGGAATTCAAATACAATAAATCTCTCTAATCTCAAATACCTCACATGATATGGTATGGAAGTTTGAAGAATGAAATACTAGTTTATAGGCTCTGCTTTGTGAGTGAGTAAGCGAATATTAACGTAGCACTGTTCAACTATACACGAGGGCTTTTGGCGACGGACCTCGTAATTTTGAACTTTGGTCAAGTGATGAGGACACCTGAGTTGGCAACCCCCCTCTTAACTACCACACCACACCAACGGGAGGACATTTGAGCTCTCGACAGATTTAACATGCATCGCTTTCCAACACAGCGGGTCGTCAGTGGTACTAGGCTCGAACTCATGACATGGCAGCCACGATCCGATACCTTGACCACTTGGCTACAGGGGCGACAAGGTTCTGCTCTAGACACTTGACTATAGTTCACGGGGTTCGTTGCCAACAGCCTTCGTGCTGCTTCTAAGTTTGATGTTAATAAGCAATTTTTTTTCCAGATTCCGCATTATTTTCTAAAGTTTTACCTTGAAGTATAATAAATAGTCAAGATTATTTTTAACATCTTACTAGAGCGAGCTTCATAATTCAGAACCTTAGTCAAGTAAAAAAAAGCTATTTAAGCTAGTGCCTTTAAGTTCCATCGCATGCCATTTGAGAGTTTTGGTGTATAGTCATGATAGATAGAGGGATTGATTACCAACGTCGCACTTTAAAGCTACACAGGGATATTGATAGGCCCCATGTAAATTTGAATCTCTTTCAAGCGACAAGGACGGCACCTGAGCTGGCACACCACTCTACAAACACCCACCACGCACCTAACGTATATACTTTGTTCCTCGATTTGCTTAACCAGAGCCGGCACCAGAAGTTTTGTCACCCCGTACAAAAATGAAAAATGCTGTCCCTCTCCCCACAGTAAGAAAATATTATTAAAATGGTAAATTGTTCACTTAGATGAACACCTATAAAACTTGAATAATTCTTGCGAACAAAAAGACAGCATATATATAAAACAATAGCTATATATATTCAAAATTAAAACATAAAAATGAAGAGAAATTAAAATAAACAAAAAACTACGAGTGCTCTTTTCTGATCTTTAGTTCTGAAAATTTTCAAATCAATTTTTTAAAATTAGTTTGTTCAGCTAATTTATGTTCGATATACAACATAGCAAAACCATTTAATCTATCTTAAAGAAAAGAATTGTGGATCCTAAAATTTTTTTTTATTAATTTTATTTTTGAAAAACTTTTCTTTCTACTTGAGACACTTACTGGTAAAAAAAGCAAAATTCTTAATGCAATAACACGATTTAGGGCACATTCTGATGATAAATAAGTTTTACAGCTTCAGCTGGGCTTTCCTTTTTGCCTAACAAAGCCGAAATCGGCACTATTTCATCTGCTAGATCAGAGGTTCCCAAAATTTTTGTCTCATTGACCCCTTTCCCCCAGTTTTTCATCTTTAGATAAGCAGGGTCTACCCAATATTAAAATTTTTGCAGATTTATCAACTTAAATATCATTTTGACAGCTGGTATAGAGCTACTTACACACTTTAAAATATTTAAAGTTTTATCTATAGTGAAGAGTAGTGCTTAAAACTTAAGAAACACATGCTAATAAACTTTAAATTAAAATTTAATAATACATAAAATAACTGAACAACAAACAAAAATGCTTTTTATTGGAGGGAGGAATCTGGCACTTCAATAACAAATTTTCAACATTTGGCATCAATCTTGTTATGTTTAACCCTATAGCTCTTCGGTTAATAGTGTGTCTGGTTTTATTTATATTTGTTATTTTTTGAGATTGGCAACAGCGATAAAACTCTTGCTCAACAGAAAAACCAATTAAAAAGTTTTTCACGATATTCCATAAATCGGGATGAATAACAGTATGTCTTTTTAAAGTCAAAATTGCTGACATTAGTTCCTAAACTTTAAGATCTCGTTAATACCTATTCAATGCCTCTTATAATATGTGGCCACGGTAGCCAAGTGGCCAAGGCATTGGATCATGGCTAGCGTGTCGGGAGTTCGAGCCCAGCACCACTGAAGACCCGTCGTGTAACGATGCACGTTAAATCTGTCGAGAGCTCAAATGTCCTCCCGGTGGTGTGGTAGTTAGGTGAGTGAGTGAATGTAGGGTTTAATGGCGCAAGAGCCGATTTCGGCTAAGCTGCGCCAATCAATCGTTAAAATATTAAAAATCCATTTAAAATACTCAAATATTGTTAAAAGCTCACACAAAAAAATAAATAACAATCAGATTTTTGTGGGGCACACCCCACCAAGTCAGATAAGGTTAAAACAGTTGAGAAAAAGAAAATCGAATATAAAATATTTTAAGTAAAAATTGCTAATAACAAGTTTTTGGTGGAAATTACCCCCACCAAGTCCGATAAGTGTGATTCAATCACGTCCCTTCCGGTGCTTGGTCGGAGTTAAATATATTTTTCCATTACTTCGTCCGCTTCTGCTTCGACATCATATATGAGCATGTCCTCTTCTTTTTCTTCTTCGGAAGTCTGTACGGGAGAACTCTTTATCGGTATATGTGGTGCCATTTTTATATGTATTGCTGTTTCGTTTAGTTTTTGTAGAAACTTTTTCCTTCTTGTTCGCTTTTTTGGATTTTTCTTTTTTAAATATTGTATTATAGATGCCGAAGGGGGTTGAGTACAGAAGTTGGATGCGGAAGCGGATATTTTTGATGAAGTTTCCATAGGGCTGAACATAGGGTTGGTGGTGGAAAGTATTGCAGCAGAAATAGGAATTGGTGGCTGGGGCTCTGATACTGTAGTGGCTATTGAAGAGATTGAGGGCAAGAGGTGTGCTTGGGTTGAAGATGATGTGAAAACAGCAGGAGTGGATGCTGGTATATCAGGTTTTGGGAGGGATGAAATTGGTTTAAGTAAATTTAAAGGTGGGCATTTTATTTTTGTTATATTTTCATCGGTTTGTGTAGACTTATTTATAGTAGAGGGTTTGGCAACTTGAGCATAAGTTTGAGATAATTGTGGAACTATTAATTTACGTGCTTCTGTTTATGAAATATTTTTATTTGTTTTTATTTCCTGTATCTGTTTCTCTATTTTCCATTTAGGACATAATTTAGAATCTGATAAATGGATCTGTGAGCAGTTTATACATTTCGGCTCTAGATTGCAATCTGAGGAAGCATGCCCAACAGAAGCACATCTAGAGCACGTCAGTTGTCCACGGCAGGAAGTTTGTGAATGCCTGAACCTCTGGCACTTAAAACAGCGCAAAGGATTCGGAATATACGGACGTATTTTGCAGTTAAGGTATCCAGCTTTTATAGAACCATGAAGATTAGGGCTATTGAAAGTTAAAATCAAGTGTTTCGTAGGAATAATTGTTGAATCTTTTTTAATTGTAATTCTTCTGACCTAAATTACTCCCTGGTCAGAAAATCCATCAAGGATTTCTGCTTCAGGGGTGGTCAACAGGTCAGGTTCAGAAATGACACCGCGGCTGGAGTTAAGAGATTTGTGAGGACTCACTGTTAAAGGGGATTCTAAAAAGGTTGTTGCCAACAAAAAAGATTTTGTTTGCAAAGCAGAGGAAGTTTCCACCAGTAGGTCACCAGAACGTAATTTTTTCACGGATTTAGGTTCTCCACCTATTCCTTGAATTGCTTTCTGGATTGCAAAAGGAGATTTTCTAGAGATTTCGTTATTTGGTACAGATAAAATTAAAAATCTAGTGTAGGTAGAAATTTTGTCAACGTTAAGAGTGGGTAAAATAAGGCCTTTACCTAGGCACGAAATTTCAGGATCCATGAAAGAGAGATGGTATTCATCCTGGTGTGGCTCCACCCACCACGGAGTCCAACAAGGGAGGCAGTGTGCCGGTCATCTGGCAAAAACCAGGCACGGCGCTTACCTGGAGTACACCCAGAATATAGTGCTACAGCATCAGGGCGAGGATCCAACGGGTAAACCCGCCACCCCTTATCTGCAGCACTAACCCTACAGCAATGTCTCCGAAAAGACTTATCACCAGCCGATTGACAGGAGCGGGCTCACTCCTGCCACCCGTCTACAGCGAAGCGTGGGCCAAAGGGAACGCAAAAGGTATCCCCAGGACACCATTTTCCTCCTTACGGGACGCCGCACACGGCAAACATGCGGGTTGACAAACAACGGTGTTAGTAAAACAATACGAATATCGAAAATAAAATCAATAATAAAGGAACCAAATTAATGTATCACAAATTAAAAACAAAACTGTGTTAATAACAAATATATATATAAAAAATAGAATTTAATCACAAAAAAGGAATTTTCGATTTTATAATCATGTATATTTAAAAAATTTTAATCTGTTGTCTAGACGAGAAAGGAGAGAAGAATGAAAGTAATGACGAGAAGGAGGGTCGAAAATAGAGAAGGATCACTAGGGTACCTCGTGATTGTGAAGCCCGTGTTTACCAAAGACAGTAAACTCCTTGGGAAAAGGAAAAGATCACTAGGGCACCTCGGATTGTGACACCCGTACTCACATAAAGAAGGTGAGCCCCTGAGAGGGTGTGGTAGTTAGGAGAGGGGGCTGTCATCTCAAGTGTCGTCCGCGTCACTTGACCATGGTTCAAAATTACGCGGTCCGTCGCCAAAAGCTCTCGTGTAGCCGAACAGGCGACGTAAAAATTCGCTCCTCTTATAATATGGCATTTCTTTTTTTCAATGTGACCATATGAATTCCTTGTCTATACTGTTGTATTACCATAGTCAAAGCATTCTCAAACCTAGTTTCAAAATCTGAATAGAGGGTAGAGATAAATCTTGAATGTAGATTAAAACGTCATCTTCCTTCAGGAGAAACTGGGAAAATTCACGACACCTAATATTGTACTCCTTTAGCTTTATTCTTGCTAGAATAATTATATATAAAATGATGGTCTTTGTTTTAATAAAATATATGCTGTCACCTTGTAACTGCAAATAATTTAATTAAATTTAGTAAATAAATCTGTTGAACAGATACAATCTTATACATCCACTTTATTATATTTTCTTTTAAAATTAAAGTCACTATCAGGTTTAATGAGAGCCATTATCGTAGACCCCCATTTACTCCTCATGGACCCCTAAATTATTTTTTCACTGACGTGGACCCTTTGCAGATGCCTTTGATTTATTGTGATAATATCGCCCATCGAAAAGTTGAAGAAAAAAATGTTTTTCGACCATATTAAAAAATTACAGGCTTCCAAGGATGCTTTTGCCATGCCGTTAACAATCCAATTTAAGGAGTGGCTACTATATGGCACATGGATTGTTCATGTGAATTTAATGTCCTAATTCTAAACTGAATTCCTGATTTTTTGCCTCTCATATTAGGCCATCAGTATATATGATATATTTAAAGAGAAGCCAAGATTTTATTTTTGAAATCCTAAGATTTTACTAAGAAGGAATATTTTTACTTATTTTTCTCCTTCCGTTTTATCTTTGAAACTTTTTTCAGTGTCACTTATATAAAATGTCTCTTAATAAGAGATAAATATAAATGGTCCCTATTCAAAGAGACTGGTACCAATATAATGATGCCTTATGCGGAGGTGTACCTTACAAGAAATACTGTGTTTTTAATCTTAAAAAATACAAAATAATTTGAAGTTAACGACATAATTCCAGTTATTATTTCAAATAAAAAAAATGTAAAATAAGGAATTGTCCATTTCAGCAAGCCAATATCTTTGAAAAAGAATCTGCTATGATTGTAGGGATCACAAGCGTTTATTTTAACTTAAAATAACTACACTCAAAACTAAAATAAAAACCTCCGATAGTTCTCTATCCTCCAAAATATCTTATTGCACCTGTGTTCTTTTGGTAAGCTGACACCGGACATCCTATGGGTGAAAGAAATGTCTATTGTAATCTCCCTCCGAGATGGGAAGAAATTTACTAAAGGAAGTAGTAAAACATCAAATTTCATGATTTAACATATACTCCCGCCTTGAACCCTTCAAATTGCAACATAAAAGAAAAGTGTACACTTTTTATACAGTGCATAAAAACAAGGAAATAAGATACATTAAACGAATTACAAAATTCATAATATCTCAGAAAATATATCAAATGTTTTTGTAGCAAAAAAAGTATTTTTCAAATTCGGTCCAAATGTAGCTTCTAAAATTTGCCACCTCGGGCAGGGGTCCAGTTTGTCCGGCCCTAAAGCCATCCCTAGAACCTCCCTCGTATTTAACGTACATCAGCCCGTCTTTACACGTCGAATGATCAAGTCGCGAAAAAATATCGAATACGTCTAATGGCTCACGATTTTCACAGACAGCTAGATCAAACTGATTTCAATAGCCCATTTCTTATTGATAGACATTGAAGAAAAAAAAATTATTTTTGGATCCGAATTTTTATGGTATCCTTAAGTTTTTCCAACCACGCGCCATGATCTCAAGTAAATAAACTGATTCGAACCCGACCTTTTTGCGAGTTTCGAGTTTTGTAGTTCGCAACGACTGCAATGTAGATTTAACTAGGCTCGTGTAATTATTTAAGGAGACCGGGGTTGGTTGAGAGAGGTTCGCGGTTTCAGACGAAATGTGATTGGGCTCTTCGACTGAAGGCATATTAGATGTGAGCAAATGGTTTGTTGCTTCACTTTTTTTTTAAGATGTTTCGATCTATTAGAAGTTAGAGAGTTTAATGAGGGGTTCGAATCAGTTAACCAAAGTCTGGTTATGTTATTTTTCTGAGGATTATATTTTTTAAACTTATTGTTTTAATTGCTCCAGTGGCGAGCAGATTGACTTTACTTATTTAAAGAATAAAATATATGTTTAGAGAAACTGCTTTCATTTTATGCCTCCTCGACATAAAATTTCACTGCCAAACTTTGCCTGAGTTAGTTTACCATGAAGAATTATATCACTTATAAAGCAGTTTTTTTTAATTGGATCTAATCATAAGTTCTAGGCATTTTTTTGGGGGGGGGGGGATGTTCAGAGCGTTGTACTGGATCACTTCAACCAAAAGATTAATCTGAAATATGTTTAACATTCTTATACGGTATTAATTTCTTGACGAAATGTTCTAATTGATTTTTAATTTAATATCTTTATTGTTTTAATTATATGTTTATATATATACGTCACACAAAGGTATTTTTAAAACACTTAGTTCAAAAAGGAAAGAGGTAGTTCATGTTTTATTTTGTTGTTCCATTTTTTCAAAATTCATGCAATAAGAAGACCAATAATAAATTTAAAACCATTTTTGAAAAAAACTTAATTGTAACTTTGATTTAAATATTACCTAAACTAATATTTAAAACAAAATATGAATTTTTTATTAAACTAAATTTTCACACTCTTAAATTATGGAATTGAAAAATATTTATCGATTGGTGTAAATATCTCTGAAAGTCTTTGATCGTGAAAATTTCTTATCGTGAAATATTTGAGAAATATAATTAATATTGATGTGTGTGTGTGGTCTGTTTATTTTAATCCCTGTAATTCAAAAATTTTGGAGGTATACGATTATGTGCTAAGAATTATTTTAAGAATGAGATATGAAGATTCTTCTGTGGGCTTTTCAGATTTCTTTAAAAAAGTTATGAGGAAAAGCTGAAATTATCGACAAAAATCTAATATCAAAATGTTAAAAAAAATGGTGAAAAATTACAAAAAAAACAAACCCTTTATTTTTAAAATAACAAAAGAGATAAGAAACGAAAATATAGAGCACTTATATGAATAGCGGTAAATTTTGTAAAAGTGCAGTGACTTTTTAAAAAAAAATAGAATATAAAACCTTTTTTTTATTAATGAAAACTTGTAAAAAAAGTTTGGTTAAGTATTTTTATAACCTTTCAGCAATCCTTGTCCCCGTTTAAAATTTTTCTAACAGACGTATTTTGAGTGAAACGCATTTTAAAGTCAGTATTTCATACTGAAAAGGACATTCATCTTTACTAAAACAGTTTAACTTTTGTACTAGTAAACAGAAAATAAACCATTTTCTCCGCAATTTTACAAACCTAATAAAATGGTCTTTAAAATTAAAGCATAAAATATTTGTTAATTTTTTTTCTAATTTCGCGATTTTCAAGTAGTTTAATATGCAGAATTCTACGAAGTTAAAAATTTACTCTTATTTTATGATGAAAAATCAATTGCGCTTAGTACTGTCAACCATAATGAGAATTCTTCGAAAGAAAAGTTATATATAACCACAGAGTATTTTAATTAAACCATAAACAGCTTTTCTTTGAGCTAGTAAACAATCCTATTGATTGCGGAAGTTAAAAAGAAGCGCCTTAATGATTGCACGACAATGTAAATGGGTTCCGTTATCATTTAAACATGCACTCCGAAAAAGAATACCATAATTTTATCATTTATATTTGTTTTTAAAGAGAATTATTCTTGAAAATTTTAGAAATAATTAAATTGAGTAACTAGATTTTTGAAAAAATACCGACTTTTTCAACCAGTTAATTATGATTGACGAGTATACTCTTCATGGAGAAGTTGCAGGATTTTGTGTATTGCCGAGTATACTCGTCACGAAGTTGTAGGATTTTGTGTATTGACGAGTATACTCGTCATGGAGAAGTTGCAGGATTTTGTGTATTGACGAGTATACTAATCATGCATAAAAAGTGCTGACCACCAACAACTTAAATTGAAATTTTTGAGAAAAACTAAACATATTCTCAAACTTTTAAGGTGTTTAAAATATTTTGAGGCCACCGAAGTAAAATATATATAAAAAAATAGAAATTTTTTTTAAGATGGATTCATGCGTCTCCGTATGCACCGACGGAAACAGCGTATAAATTCGTTATTTATGTGCGATAATACTGCTTTTTAGATGTTAGCCTAAAAGAGGGGCAAAGACAAAAGTCAAATAGTTGATTTTTACCGATTTTTAAAAATTCTTACCTTTATATATATATTAATTTTTCTTGCATTTTCGAGTAGTATGCATGTAATGTATGTTTATGTTAACCAAATAAATAAGTATTAGTAATATAATTCATTGACAATTTGTAAAATGAACCCATCTTTTTTATCCAATATTTTAACAGCACAACCTTTTTAATTCTGTGATTGACGTCTATATTCGCCATTGCTCGATTTCCGTTTGTGACAAACATAATTGTACGCACTCAAACTGGAGCGCCGCAGTAAACTGGTTTAAATACGCGAGTGCATGATATAATTTGCTGGAAGCACCCATTCTAAAACAGACTTTCCGAATTAAAAGGTTCCCAATCTCTTCCCCAGTATACTTAATGCAAAATGAACTTTTTCCTTAACAATATCGATTATCCATTGACAAGATTTAAAGATATTCTTTTTCAGTGTAGGGCAGTGCTTCTCAAAATTTCAATATTTACAATCCAATATTCGATCATAATTTTCATCACCCCCCCCTCCATCTCCATGCAAATAACGATGCATTGAATTCAATTATGCTATACTTTGACTCTAAAGCTACAATACGACTTTAACCTCCTTAGTACCACTGTTGCATATATACGTCTCGCTCGAACGGTGCGTTAAATGCCGGGACGTATATATACGTCTTTCAGAAGTACAATCTTTTCTGTGCACTGCTTTCCATAAATTATTCTAAAGGCTTTGGAATGTAATAAAAGTACCTTGACAATCCTTGTTTGCGAAGGATTTACTTATTTCAGAGAATTTGCTCTTATTTATTCCTTTTCTTCCTCCCCCCCTCTCAATACATCCCATAGGCGTGCGTACGTGAAAAACGGAGGCATTGGGGAGCGAATCGCGTAACTTTTAATCGGCATTTAAGGGATTATTTATAAACCGTACAAATTATCAAGATAATTGTTATATATATATATATATATATATATATATGATAAACCCATGGGGTCAATGTTAACAATTAAATTTGTTCCTAACTTAGTATTGTTAAATTAATTATAAAATACATTAGGCAGTACTGATGCATTTATAAGTGTGTTATATCAGTGTAAATGTTAATTTTATTTTCTTATTATGTCAGAATGTATTTTATTTGTTTACTTCCAGGAAATTCATAATTTTTTAAATAATCCTCTGTTTTCGATTTTTCAATATGCTCGCATTCCCCCCCCCCCCCCCAGTCTGAGAAACGTTGGTGTAGGGTGAGACAATAGTATGATTAAATAGTTTACCCGTAGCCTACCATAGCTCTATGGTTTTCAACTCTAACTCTGAGGTCCGAGTTACTGGATTACTCTGTTTTATCTACTTTTTCAAAATGCATCAAATTACAAATTTTCTAAAGATTATTTGAATATTTCTTCTAGACGTATATTTGCAAAATTCCAAGAAGATAAAACCAGTAAATTTAAAGAACTGTGAATTTTATAAGTATTCATACATATAAAAAATTTTAAACTGTTCGAGAGAAACTTTTAAATATTCGGTGAATGAGTGTTTTATTAACGGTCTCACTCAAAAGCAATGCAAAGGTATTTGGTGTTGAACTTCGTAAATTTGAGCCACGGCCAAGTATCTAGGACGATTCTTAAGCTGGCACTCCTGTCTCCTAATATCCATACCAAGCTAACGTGAGGATTTTGAGCCATGACAGATTTAACGTGCATCGGCTCCTCTTACACGGCAAGTCTTCAGTGGCACTAAGACTCAGACCAGTAATTCAACAACGATCTCGTGAACATGACACTCACTTATTACGGCTATGAATATTGGTTAAGAAGGCTATTTGCAGAATGTTTAAAGTGGCCACAGTACCCCAGTGGTCATGGTCGCGAACTTGTGACCGATGTTATCGAGCCATGGGTCAGCATCTTGGTGTCTCTGAAGATCTGCCGCGTAAAGGAGGTGATGCATGTTAAATATTTCAAGGCTCAAGGCCCTCTCAAGTTGGCGCGTCGAGGAAGGAAGTTTTAAGAGTGAGAGTGAGTGAGTGACTGTAGTGTTTACTGGCGCAAGAGCCAATTTTGGCTAAACTGCACCATACGTTTGTTAAAGTATTTAAAAAAAAGCTGATGAAATATAAAATATATATTTATATATGTGCATGCCTGCATGCACATACATAAAAATTAAAGTTAAAATAGTTTAAAATTATTTTGTCAAATGAGGTGTAAAAATCCAATTTTAAAAATAAAAGTAAACAGATTTTGGTGGGGGTTTCCCCCACCAAGTCAGACAAGGATAAAACAGATGTATGAAAAAAAGTGATACGATGATGCTTAAAAACAGGACAATCGATTAAAATGTGACGCACTGTGTACGAGACCTTACATGAAGGACATTGAGGAGCATCTTCCCCCAACAACAAATGCATGTGTGTAAGCGAGTATGACCAATGCGAAGACGAGTCAACTTGACATCAGCCCTTCGCATTGACATCACAGGCCATGCTCCAATGACAGGTTTCACAGAGTGCAGTTTGTTATCCAACTGCTGACTCCATGAGTCCTGCCATGCTGTAAAAATATGATGCCGGATGACACGCTTCATATCTGATAGCGGAACAGCTAGTGGAAAAAATGTCGTCGCCGACCGAGCCGCACTGTCCGCCTGCTCGTTGCCAATAATCCCTACGTGGCTGGGTAGCCAGCAAAACAATATATCAAAACCCTTTTTAAGAGTGAGAGACCAGCTTAAGATATTCATTTTCCTTTCTTGACCATGGTTAAAAATTTAGCTTAGAGTACGAAGTTAATAAAATTCAAATTTTAACCGGCATTCATTTTTAACTGATTACTCTCGATTGGAGTGAATATTCAAATTATTCATTTTTCAAAATATATATTTCTATTTTTTCCCCATTTTTTTTTCATTTTCAAGATTGTATTTTTAAGACGTTATCTGTAGCCATTTAGCTTAAGAGAATCTTTTATTCCGTTTTATGCAATTCAGTTTAAGTCCCTTTCCGTTTTCCAAACAAGGTCTTATCTTTCATTTAGGGGAGAACCTACAATATTAGTATAATGAATACAAGTATGAAATTCATTTTAAAACATACTAACTTTTTAAAGGTCCAATCGAATTTTAAACTTCACAGTGCTCGAACTATTAAATTTCACTCAAATTATATTTTAGCTTGATTGAATTCTTTATTAATAATACTTATTTTTATGAACTCTTTGAACAATATTTTATGTGTTCATTGACTTTCAGAAATAAAGAATGGAATGTGATTTCTTAATTTTCGAAACCATATTTGAATTAGAGTAATTTAACGATTGTTGCGAATATATAGATAACATAGATATTATGTTGCAGCCAATATTTATTGACCATCCTGACATATGTGAATTTTTGTATTCAGAATATTTGTATTTGGAAAGGTTTGATTAAATACAGGGTGATACGCTACAGACTAAACTGGTGGTGTGTGGTGGTTGCAAAGACGGACTCGGAATTACACAGGAATGAAAGTCGCAAATGCCGTAATTGCGAGCTATGGTGCAAAGAAGCAGGGGAAAAAAAGAACAGTAACAGCAACAAACATTAATAAAACAGAAATCATTTCATTGAAAGGTTGTTCTACAACAGGTATTCAAAATTCCAGCCAGGAGCCGTCTGACAGTCCTGACAGTGGCACTTCGTGAAATTCCTTAAGCTTATGGAAGATTCCTGGCATGTCACATATCCTCTTGGCAACTACAGTATTCGAGCGATGAGGTCTTCAACTGAAGGAAGGCATCAAACTCTTCATGTGACCACAGAAGAAGTCCATGCACTTTCGAACATCTGTTGTAGTGCAACCTCTCAAAATGTTTTCTGCCTCATTAATGTGTTGCTGTTTCTGTTCTTCTTCTTCTTGCACCATATATCATTTCTACGGCATTTGCGACCCTCTATTCCTAAGTGATTCCGTGTCGTCTCTGTAACCCCCACACACCTTTCCAGTTTGTCGGTCTGGTAGCAAATCCCACTGTATATGCATTTACAAGATGATAATAAAGGGCTTATGTGTTTAGTTATATTTTTTATAGTATTCATATTCCAATGACTGATTATCAGCGCTGATTTGCCGTCGAACGCTATGAAGCAGAATCAAAGTTTTTTTTTTCTTCTTTTACTTTGATCCTTCGATAATTTCTCGATTACGGAGACTGATCCAAATAAATTAAGCAGTTGTCCCGATACTTACCTGTTTTCGATTATCCAAGAGTTACTAACTCATTATCTGAATTACTATCTTAATATTGCTGTAGTAACCAAGTGGAGTCAGCAAGCGATTTCCAAAAAAATGTTGTAGAGTCACCTAATAAGACAATATCTGCCAGTACTGTGCCTTGAAGGCTTCACATGGAAGTAATACACTCCCAAACACCATATATTCGTGTTTCACTGAACATCTAATCCAGAGGGATATGATTAAAGTATTGAATATGTCAGTTGTCTCAGATTGTTGCAACGTCTTCAGGAACCCAGATTTGCCCTGGAATCAATGCACGTAATGATCTACCGAAAAAAGAAACATGTGAAAGTAGGATACGATTATCATCGAATATCATACCTTCAGAAGGTGAAACATCAAGGTGCATTAAAATGGTGTGTTTATTTAGTGCAGTGGTAACCAACCCCTTTTTGGGAAGAGTGCCACTATCTGATAAAAAATTTTTTTTGCGTGCCACTTTAAACTTTTTCAACAAAGAATATGAAAAGGTGAAAAAATGTTACTTATAGGCTTATCATGAAATTTTTACGCAAATAGCACATATTTATGCAAGTCCAAGTAGTGGAAATTTAAAAATAATGTAATAAATAAGACAAAAGTACGAACTTAAGTTTTATTGTTAAAATTTTCTTTTCAGTTTCAATCTCGATTAGGTTAGGTATATAAAATTTAAAAAAATGAGTAACCAGATAAATTTAATTCTAAATAATTATTAAACAGTCAGTACTTTCTAGGTGTGATTTTTTTATTTCGTAGATTTTTTACTGAGTCATCTACATTAGGATCAGTTCTCAAAGATGCTAACAGAATCGGATTGTTCTATATGTGCATCAGTTTCTCTTATTTCTCCCCAAAATCGAGACAAATAAAATCAAAGTGTGTTCACGAAAGAAGGTACAAGATCAATCAGGATTGATCCTTGTAATTTTAAATTTAAATAATTTAAATATCTTATAGTATCGGTAAGAAAACCTAAATCTCAGAGCCTATCTTTATTCTTGAGAAGCAAGCGCTAAATAGGCCGTTCATTGTTTTCTTCCAGATATTTTTAAACATATTCCCTCAAATTCCAGAATCTCTCGAATGCACTTCCTTCGGAAAACCAAAGCACACAACTATGAAGGAGTGTTGTCTACATTATAATTTTCTATTGTTATTTAATTATGTGCATTTAAAATTGGTTTTGACATTTTATTTTGTCTAAAACCACCACTTTTCAACAAAACCGTAAAAAAAAAATTAGTATTTATTATTATCTTTTCTATTTTTTAAATCTTTCATTAAGTTTTCGCGTGCCGCTCTTACAAATCTGCCTTGCCACACTGTGGCACGCGTGCCGCGGGTTGGCCACCTCTGATTTAGGGCATCAAAAACTGAGTTGAATATCTTTAAAAGCGGTGCTGTGATGGTCTCGAAAAGAAGTTCTAGATCCAATGTGGGACTACACTGAAGAATCTGATTTCGACTTTTCCGTATTCATTCATATCGAACTAGCGCCATTGAAAAGGGACACCATCGACCTAGACAGTGCAGTTACAGGTTTTGAGGGATATGGAGCAACAAAGGCTATCATCCCTGACTAAGGCAAGGATTTTTTTCGGGTATGGAATAAGAGGTTCAACTCACTTTAATTCCTTTGGGATGAAATTTTTCCGAATATGTGCTCGTGTCTCTGCATGCTTACTTTCTCCAGTCAGTTCCAGATATGAAACTATCCTGACAGAGAAATGGATATTACCAACATTTACGATGGTCGACTCTCATATCGGATGAGCGTGAATTCGTTAACGTTGCACAAAAAAGCAACATGAGGGTGATTGATGACGGTCCTGGTAACTTTGATCTTCAGTCAGGTGACGAGGACGACATCTGAGCTGGCAGCCCCTTCAAACTATCACACCAAACCAACGAAATAATTAACCTTGACAGATTTAACGCACATCAACCTCTCTACATACATTTTCAATGGCTTTGGAGCTCAAACTAATAACACGTTAGACAAGAGTTCGTGACCATAACTGTTAGGCTATCGCGGCTACTCATACTGAAAACATAAAACCGAAAATAAATACATGCTATGGCTTAAGTATCCTTTTTTATTAAAACACAAATATTTCGTTAGCACTCAATTTAAGAAAATTAAATTATTTTTCGCCTTTTTACACAATTTTAAAATTTTAATTATTTATTAGTAGAACCCATTAGTAAGTATAAGTATGCATAAATACATTTGCTATTTTCATTTGCAATTATGTTCATTAAAGATTGACTTTTTATTTATTTATTTTACGGTCGCGTGACCAGCTTTTGGAAGCCATTTACATGAAGCTGATCAGCATTCAATCCATAAATGAAATACCCAGATATATGTATAGTAATTTAAGGAGTGGAATGATCGTCTCTGTAAGACGATGAACCTTCAGTTTAAGGAGAATATTAATTTAAAAGATAAACGAGACTTAAATGATGTATTGTATATGTTGTAGGAGCGAATAGATAGCAATCACGAAAGAATGCATTTATGATTATAATGATCAAACAGTAATAGAGAGTGAAGACAAGTGACACGGAAAATGCCAAGAATTTTTAAGCCTCTACACACAGACTTCCAAAAGTTATGGAACAAGATGGTCCTTTGGAGCTTACTTTTGAAACAAGGCAGTTAAATTCAAGGAAATTATAAACCATAAAATATTGTTACATTTATTTAGTGCATGTTAGACACTTATATATAACTAACTCATTTTATGATTTATATATTGAATAACAATTTTAAGAACGCTCCATTCTTTAAACAAAAACTACATGTTGAATTTTTTTTTAATTTTCAGGAAAAATTTAGAATTTAATAAGATATATGTCTATCCCAAACCCTGATTCATGATCAGGTTTCCATTAATAAGATTAAATTGTTGACAAATGAACCAGTATACACAATGCACCCCTCCCCCCGTTGCTGCTCATATAAGCTCACAGAAGAAGGATTTAGTTTTGTAACTATTCAAACCAGGATACCCAAAAGTACTCTATCAGGTTTAAGTTAGCCGAACATGATGGCTTTTCTGGTCACCTGATCAAGAAAATTCGAAGAACCAGAAAGTCTTTGTGACCCTATATTTTAGCCAATTAGGACTGTAAATGCGAAATCAATATAACATTTCTCAGCGGTAGACCTTTTTTGGATCTACCCGACCTTATCTATCAGTAGCTGCGTGGTACAGCGTTGCTGTCGATTGTTGAAGTTGCTTCACACTTCCACAGAGTACGGGCAACGAAGTGTGATTCGTTTACTATAGAACAAGAGAGGAACGCTCTCGGAAATGTATTGGAATTTCGATATGCATGTCACGTATGGGTAAAAATGTCTTGGTATGAGAAGTGTGAGGTAGTGGTGGTACGAGTTCACAAAAGGTTATGAATTCTCAATGTGGACAGTTTGGTTATCCTCCACGATAATGCGAGGTTACATGTATGGCAATAAGAACCACCAATAAGCTCCGGTCATTTCACTGTGAAATTCTCTTCCATCCACCATATAGTTCAGGGCCTCTAGCGTTTTCTGCGTTTCCTGTCAGCTGAAGAAGTTCCTAGCAGGACAATTATTCCCGTGCAACGGATGAAGCAAAAACAGCAGTCCGATAGCGGTTATACAGTCAACCGGATGAATTCTACCCCAGGGGCCTCTCAAATTTTGTGATGTGGTGATACAATTGTCTGAACCAGTGTAGGGACTGTATAAAAATAGTGTAAGATATGAAGAATAGTGCATATATTTGTAATTTCTAATACCTGCATAGCTCGATGTGGGGGAGAGCTATCGTCCGCGAGAACAAAATTATCATCAGTAATAGCAGCATGGAGTCTCGGATATTGATCAAGGATTTCGCCTCATTCACAGCACCTTTCAATGAATACATTAAAGTATGTGTGGTTTCCCAAAGAAATTCCAATATACTCTATATGATTCAATTTAAACGTTTTTCAACAATGTTGGTTTCATGGTCATTAGTTTCTTGCCTAGCCGGCTGGGTGGCGTGGTTGGTTTGTCGTTGACCTTCTGTATCCAAGGTTGCGGGTTTGACCCCGGCCCAAGTCGATTGATTTTCGTGATGCAGAAAATCGACAGCGGCCATGTCGTATGATTGTACGGCATGTAAAAGATCCCTAGAGTGTCTGTTTGGCTTGGGCACTCTCGGGAAAATTAAATCCTGGTACAGGTTTGCTTCATTAGAGTTCAGGTGTCTCGATCTGTGGAAGAAACTGGGTGTCAAAATTACCTGCGGTGATTGGTATCCGCCTATACGGCGCCGCACTAAAGAGTGATACCAGCTTCTGGGGATGTACTAGGTAGGTCTGCAATGGTAAAAATACCAAACCGAAGCCCCTTTGGACAAAAAAAAAAGTTTCTTGCCCTGTCTATATCAGAACATGACGAAATTCGCTTTCTGAAGTGAACTTACTTATTTGTAAAAGGTACCGACTGCCATTCATCTCTTGTTCAATCGTCATGCTCCCTAACGTGACTCTTCTTTATCTGGTTTAATGAGACCCATCTACTTGATCTCTTTGCATAAAAATCTTCATTATAAAGACATCTTTAGGCAGGGTAGGCAAAATTCGTTTTTTTTTATTTGCTTCAAAATTTGCTGCAAGGGATTTAAGTACAAATATATATTTTTGTTTCTTCGTACAGAAAAATCTCGAAAAAGGTTAGTGAGATTTGTAAGGTGGGGATGATCTGAAACGAATTTTCTTGAGAGAGAGAAAAGTTGGATTATTATATTCGATATAATTCCAAAATCATTGGACCACACTGCGAGAGATAACACAGTCTTGAATTAACTTGTGATAGAAGCTTTAAGAAGTAAGTAAATGTGTTCTACTTGACATACCAATAATATTTTGCTGGTAAAAAGAGACGGATTGACAAATAATTTTTGAAAATATTTAAAATTAAGATTTTGAGGAAATTTAGACCGTTTTCATAAAATTTATTTTATTAAAGATAGATGGATTAATTCAGTGGCGTAACGGAAAAAATTAGACCACCTCCCCCTGCAAAGTCAGGTTTTGGGCCCCAAGCAGGATTTTACAAAGGGTACATACTTGGCGTCAACCAGGCCTTGGGCCCTCTAGGATCCTTGCCCCCCCCCCCACAAAGCGTGGTTTGCGGGGATGTACGTTAAGCCGCTGGATTAGTTATTTATTAACGTCGCAATACGAAGCAACAGGGGCTATATATGCAGTTACCACAGCGCCCTCACTTGCGCATAAATGATGCACAGCGCTACGCAATATGCATAGCCCTTGCTATCCCTAATTCAGTAGATCTTCAGTGTATTACGCTAATGCTCTTGCTTCCTGGTTCTTTTAAATACAATTTGAAAAAAATACATCACACTCAAAACAAGTCGTTAAATTTAGTGTGTATCAAAAAAAAAAAAAAAAGCAGAATTGGAAGGAAAAAAATCTATGACCTCAAAATATTATTTAAACAAGGGTTTTATTTTAAAAATTATGTGGTGGCACAAACTTAAGGAAAAAAAATTCAAATTTTATGCTGACTATAAATTTATTCAGAAATGCTTGTAAAGAGAATATTAGATATAATTCGTCTTAATATGAAAGAAAATTTTTCTGCAATTTTATCCGTCTCGCCAGACAGCAAATCA
Source organism: Trichonephila clavata (assembly GCA_019973975.1). Taxonomy (NCBI): domain Eukaryota; kingdom Metazoa; phylum Arthropoda; class Arachnida; order Araneae; family Nephilidae; genus Trichonephila; species Trichonephila clavata. The sequence goes on along the minus strand of BMAO01006948.1, from coordinate 25,721 downwards.
AATACCTATCGAAAATAATTTGTAGAATGAAAGTGGTAATTTTAAATTTTCTGTAGCGGCAATCAAGGGCAGCATGGCTATTATAAGTTTTATTAAGAAGTTTTATAAATAATATTAATGGAACTAGAGAGATTACAGTATCCCTAATTGGTTTCTTTCGTACCTTTTAAGGACCTAACTAAATGGCGGAAATTTTATATGCGAAGTAGCGAAAATTACATTAACCAGTTTCTTTATGCATAATTACTAATAATGTTCTGACGATATCAAAAATATGGATACATTTGTAAAAGTAATAAAGAAGACAATGTGATTTTCTGAAAAGAATTAAGTATTATAAATTATTACTGGATAGTGTACAACAAGGGGAAAAAATTGCGTGAAGCATTTCAAGTTGAGCAACGTCATCCTAATTACTATCAAGAATAACTTTCATCAGGTCAAGGGATTAAACCATCGGTAATTCCAGAATTTTCTTAAATTTATAAAGACTGTCTGCGAGGAGCTGTATTTAATTGCAGGCATGTATTAGCATCGTACTTTGAAGTTTCACGAATGCTATTGACAGAATGCAAGGGGACCTAGCTCTTCCAAAGTGTTTACAGCCAGAACGCCCCCCCCCTGTGAAGACCCCCCCCCATCTTCAGCCTTTATTGAGGAAATTATTTACTTACAGGTCTGGATACAGAAGCAAACAGATCTTTTACAGAAATTACATAGATCTTCATACAGATGCTTAATCCGGGTGCCGGCGCGTGGGGTACTGAGTCACCCCAGGGAAAAACCGTTTATTTGTTACCAATTGCCTTGACGGTATCCTTCTATATGAAAGTCTTCATGGGAACTAAAATGTATTTGTCACATATCTTCCTCTTTTTTTGGAAGTGGCAAACGTATTTTTACAATCTTGAGGTATTTGTTATGACTAAGTTACCCGCGTGACCGCTTTTGTTCCAAAATGTTTTCTATAAACATGCTACCCCCCCCCCCCCGTGAACGATTAGTGGTTTTGATTTTTGATTGCTGTGTTGTACGACTTATTATGGTTTATTAATGTTAATGAGCAGAATATAAAAAAAAAGAAATGGGCATCTGTGATCTCTATTAAAGGAAGTCGAAACTGATCAAGCAAGAGAAGAACCTGTTGAAATAATGCATATTAATTATGATAGCGACAGTAAATTTGAGAAAAGCGATGAAACGTTTGAGTTGAATGGAGAATTTTCAAATGCTACCTAAAAACTCCATCAAGAAAAATGAAACCACAAGTATACCACAAGACACCCCTAGCCCTGTCAAAACGACACAAGCAAAAGAAAAAGTCCAACATGCTATTTGTTGATTATCAATGGACAGTAAAATTACAATAACTTGAACAAAATATGATAGAGCTTTGCCTGATAATGTCATTTTGTAATGTTAGCAAAAAGTGTCTGTGATTTGTGTCCTTTATTAAAGTCACGCACATTTAAAACTTCTTGGTTCAGTTTGATTGGTATTTTTTTCTCAAATTATCATAGAAAAATTGAAAAGTCTTTAAAAGTAAGTATACTTTCTCTTAGTTAAATTATTCACCGGAATAGTGAATAATTTTTGTCGTGAAAAATAAAAATAGTTATAAAAAAAAAAAGAATTGGGGTGACTCAGTCACACCCCGCTCGACAATTAACGTTAGTATCGAGTGCGCGCCTGCTCCCGGATTAAACAGAACTTTGCATAGCATAAATTACACAGTTTCTTATTACATTAACTACACAATATACATATCAAACAAACATTTTTCGAAGCTGTTAGTGACTGACCTCGGAAATGAAAGTCACTCAAATGAAGAGAGGAAGACATTTCTGAACTGACACCGCACTCTCCGAACTTCCTCACCATGGCGACAGGAGGATTTTGAACCTCGACGGATTTAAAGTGTATCAGCCTCTTTTTGCGGTGGGTCTTCAGTAGGATTGAGTTTTGATTCGACTAAAATTACGCCGGCCACAAGTTCATGGTCATGACCACTCTACTACCAAGACTCCCATTTACTTAAATCGAAGGTATTGTTAAGGTGATGAAACAATTTGTAAAATGAAATAAGGCAAAACTCATAAAATCAAAAATAAAATTTATGCCAGACTTTTACCTTGAAAACCGGGTCACAGATTTAGCGTTTTTAGAGCATTTGTCGATCATTTAAATTAAGTGAACATGTTTCATCAGGAAAGGAAAACCCATTTAAAAATCGAAGGCTTCACCACGTAGAACCTTCCCTTTAAACAATGATATGTATTTTGATGCAAACAACAAGGGTTGCGATTACCGAGGAATTGCTTGATTGGGTTCGTTTGCAACTCTATAATGCATTCTAATAATTCAAGAGATTATAACAGAATCAAAATAATAAACTTGTGGCCGGAGGTCCCGTCCCTGAATTTTCATTGAACTAAAAACCATATATTGCTCAAATAATGGAGTATTAACGCCGCACTGTTCAGCTACACGAGAGCATTTGGCGACGGAACTCGTAATTTTGAACCATGGTCAAGTGACGCGGGCAACACTTGAGCTAGCACCCTACACCAACGGGAGGACCATGGTTCAAAATTACGAGGTTCGTCGCCAAAAGCCCTCATGTAGCTGAACAGTGTGTGTGTGCGATGCTAATATTCACTCACACCAACGGGAGACGTTTCAGCTCTCGACAGATTTAACGTGCATCGCTCTCCTACATGCGGCAGTTCTTCAGCGGCACTAGGCTAGAACTCGTGACACGTTGGCCACGAGTCCATTACTGCTTGGCACCGCGGCCACCTGAAATAATTGAAGGAATGTGGTAGAACTCTCGTATGAAATCGAAAGCTGGGTTTCTATTAAAGCGCAAGACAGATAAATTGAACTCAAGAGCTGTAATTGACAGTATCTCCAGAAGCAGATTGAATTGGTTAATGCTTTACACTTCGATGCAAAGGAATTAGTAAGAATATTTATTGATGTTACAAGGTATGGTAAGTATATAAAGAGAAAATTAGCTCAGAAGCCGCCATTCTTGTTTCAAAATCGCAGGGACATGTGCCGATAGTATGTTATATATATATATAAATGTTTGCATTATTAATACTCACCAATATTTATAAAACAAATGTGTGTAACCAATTTTCATCTCAAGATATTATTTAAAATGCATTTAATTATTAAACGGATATTATTAAAAGCGCCAGTTTGATTCCATGTTAAATGAATGTTTATTATGAAAATTATCAAGGAATCGTGCTTGTAGGTATACTAAACACTTGAGTAACTAAAACACTTGAGTTAAACATTTGAGATGCTGTAACTGTATTACACAGGGTGTCCCATAAATAGCGCCCAAACTCTATACAACCAGATTCCTCGTTGGGTATACTTAAAAAATTGCCTAAAAATTGTATCTGTATGATCCACAGTTTACGAAAAGAATACGGGTAAATGATGCAAGATGAGATTCCGGCGCATTTCTGTGCTCCTGTTTGCGATTGGCTGGATATGACATACTTCGGCCGCTAGATCAGACGAAGGGGCTCGTTCTATGGCCGCCATGATCACCAGATCTTACACTGTTGGATTCTTTCTCCATGGGCAATCTCGAAGAATTAGTGTATCCAGACGTAGTGACTACGCAAACGGACTTTGTTGCTCGTCTGCATGCAGCTTGTACTTCGGTGAACACCTCGCTGCTGCGATATGTGCACTCATTCATTCCACTCCACGCTCAAGCCTACCTCTATATGAACGGTGGACACTTTGAAAATCTGCCTTTATAGATATTTGCAAATACTGCTGTTGATGTGTCCAGTACAGTGGAAATAAAAGTATAGTAATGAAAATGTAAAAAATATGAAAAAGCCGGTTCGAAGAATATACACCTTATATTCTTCGAACCGGCTTTGATGTCACTTTATTTTTCACATTTTCCTCATAAACTATGGATAGTACAGGTACAGTTCTTTGGGCAATTTTTTTTATGTACTCCAACGAGCTGTGCAGTTTTGGCGCTATTTATGGGACACCCTGCATTTTATATAGCTACATAGTACAGTTTATAAATTTATTATTTGTTTAGAGTTGAATTCATTATCAAAATATGGTTTGAAATTAACAAAATTTTCTTAAAAAAGACATTTTAATTACCAGATTTAACTCTTGGGTTAAGTTATAGGAAAACACATGCAAGAAAATGTCTCTTTTCCCACAAATCGAGCATGGAATTAGCTATGTATTCTAAGCAAACTACTTCAATTTACCTATCATTTAAAAGTGAGACAATTTAACTATATTCCTCACTGATTATATGAAAGGAATTAAAAACTAATACAGTAGGATTTATCAAATAAAATTTAAATATTGATCAAGAATTAAAAATATATATACAGAGAGAAAATTATGAATCATAAGAAATATATAATTTGGATAAGAAAATTAAAATATAGAATTTGGCAGCTTTCAAAAAAGGAAGGAAAAGGAATAAAAATAAAAAGTTGGTGAGAAGTAAAAAAAGGAATTCATCTTCCCCAATTTTGAAAAGGGGGGAATTTGCAAAAAAAAAAAAAGGCGTATAACCCATGAATATTTTATTATGCTACTTGAAGGTCAAGTAATAAAATAAAAGAAAAATAGCTTTTTTAAAGAAATTTTAGTTGCTATAAAACTAAAAATTATGAAATCAAGTGGCTTATTCTTTCTTTGATATGTTTTGTGGTTTTAAAGATAAATTTATGAATGTATAGATCAAAACTTGTCATTCAATATTTAAAACGATAAAGATAAAAAAAAATAATCTTCACAAACGTTGCCACATAGTCTCAATAGATTGTGTAATCAGACATAAATCTATTAACTAGTAGGGTAATGTACCAATAAAAGAAATTTTAGTAAAAAAAAAATTCATCTTTGAAAGCATGTATTAAACTTACGTTAAAAATAAAATATGCATCAATATTTTCAATATACCGCAATATCGCAAAATTCTTTGTCTAATAAAACCATCTTCACATTTTTAATGTTACAATCAATCGGCTTTTAAAATGATCAAATTTTAATTTAGGGGAAAAAATTAATGATTTAAAAATGCAGAAAAAAAATTGAGGATATGGCAAAAAGGTTTACATGATTCGAAAAAAGGGAATAAAATTACAATATATACAAGAATAATTTTTTTTTATTTCATCAAAGAATTAAAAGGTGATTTGTAAAGTCAATAAATCCTACCATTTTGATTGTGCAAACTTTACTACGAGGGGGAAAAAAGGCAACCGAATAGATTTATGTTAACAGTTTAATCAATTAAGCTTCACTTATTCTATCTCATTTTCCTCCTTCATGTAACATATGTCACTTACAGTAAAACAGGATATGATGGACCATTAACAGATAAAATACCATATGAAGGGGAAAGCAGTTTGCATGAATTGTTTCAAACACTCAAGGAAATGGAAAGCCATCATTACAGAACTTCCTAAAAATTATGAAATTCTTATTTACATTAAATGTATAATTATTTTTAAATATTAAAATAGAATAAGTGGGGTTGTTGAAAAATTTATCATTAATAATGTATTTTTTAGCATTATTGAATAATATTTAAATTTTATTTTATTTTATTTCTTTTTCTTTTTCATTTTTTATTTTAAAGTATTTTACAGACGATTATTGAAATTAATAGTATCAAGATGAAAATTTTAGTTTGAATCATGAAACGCTGTGTTTTGGTTCATATTAGTTTTATTATAAAATATTTGAAGACTAACAGAACTTTAAGTTATCGAAATAGTCTGAGAGGGATATTATTTACATCTAGCTCGGGTTATTTTTTTATCTATAATTCTCAGTTTGAAAAGCTCTCAAAGTTTAGAGACTAAATATTTTTAAGTAAAGAATTATCATTCTTAATAAATTTTGTTTGTTTGTTTTGACTAACTTCTCAATAAATTTTTAGTGGGTCTAAGCAACACATGGGCACACAACTAAAGGGGGGAGGGGAGAACTCTGTAGAATGAATAATTTTCAAAATTTACATTTATAGAGGAAAAGGAATTATTTACGTACAGATTGAAGACCGTACAATTATTTTTTAATCATGCCAATAACAATTCAAAAATTAGAAAATAAATTCGAGTTTTATTCACACATTTTTTTTAATTAAATGTAAAACAAATTATCAATCCTAAAAGAAACATTACCCATACCAGCTATTATTAAATAACAGTGCTGAAAATTGAAATGTTCAACTCAAATTACTACAAATTCAACAAATTACTGTTTGCAATTCTACTTCACCATTCCAATTTGAACTGTTATAGGTTACCATATAAAATTAATTATTTCATGTCCCTAATTGGTTTTTACTTTCTGTATTAATTGAAATTATGTTATATGGCTGTAATATGTAAATTTATTTTATATGTATGGAATTCTATCGTAAAGAAAGGCATAGTAAAATATTATGCGAGTTATAATTGAGAGAATTATTTATATAACTATTTAAAATTAAAATTTATGATATATCTTGGGTTGAGCTTTAAGTTTTGTAGTTGATGTTTAATGCAAGACCTCCATTATTTTACATTGAAGTCAAGGGCGCGTTTCGAAAAATCACTTTGTGCAATTTATACCAACTATTATATAATGAGTTAGAGCAAGATAACAAAGATCTAATAAATTACTTTTAAAATGCCCTAAGGAACTTCAAAAAACAATTTTCAAATGTTTCAAAATGACCCCAAAATAGTATTACATACATAAACACAAATAAATTAATAATGAAAATTTCACATAAAATTGTGGATTTTAAGAATTACAATAGGTAACATACAAATATTAAGAAATGCTATAATGAACTTGAAAAATCAAAATTCTGGTTAACTCTGCTGACAGAAGCCTGTTTTTAAAAGTTTTAAAAATTGCTATTATAGTCAAAAATGTCTTAAATATTATGAAAAAGTCTTTTAAATACGAATTTGACCCGAAAGATTTCTTTAAAAAAAACTGAAAATAACAAAAAAGTACGATTAAACAAATCTTAACTTATATCAACATATTCCGAAGAACATTCATTAAAAGATGGTATGTCTGTCGAATCCGATGTGCACATTTCAAATAAAACTACATTATTCAGTTCTATAAATTTAATTATTAATATTCTTTAACAAACTTATTTCAGTATTAATTCTTATATTTCTTAGTTATGTATTAAAGAAGGTATCATTCTTCCTTTTGTAATACAAGTTTTGATACTGTGACTCAGTATTCTTAAATTGAACATAAAAAATAAGTATAATAGATAATTAAAAATGCAAATATTACACATATAAAATATTTGTAAGAACTACAGACTTCTATTATAAATTGAAACAATTTGCAATAGGTAAGATTATTTTTTTGTTTGAAAAGCTTAGTACATATTCTTTTTTAAAAAAGAAATGCAATTTTTTTTAGAGTAAAAAGATAAAAAAATTTTCAAGACAAACAAGATTTTTATTTATGTAAAACGTCAAACGATTTTTTGACAATTGTGACTATAAAAAAAGACTATCATAATCTCTCTCTTCAAGAGCAAACTTTAATTCAAATGAAAACAAAACTTAATAGATAATATGTATAGGACTTGGTTTTATTCTCTGTTTAATGTTTTAAAAAGTTAAATTAGTTTAGATAGATTCACCTGTATTTAATTTTAAAATAAAATAGATATTTCTAATATTATTTAATTTGCTTAAATCAATATTTTTAAAATTCTGTTCGTAATTAAAATGTAATTTAATTTTAGAGTAATTAAAAACAATTAGTAAAAAAGATAATTTTTTTCTTAAAATTCAATAGTCAGAATTCTCAAGTTTCTATTTAGTTTCATATTATATATATTTACGCACTAACAGACTTCATTTATCAAAAAATAAAATTAAATATCTCAGTTCAAATGTCAATTTGGTATCTTGTCAAAAAGCATGCACGATATTTTATAACATATTGAAAAAGATAACCTGTAAGAGAATTTAAAAGGAAAACATATAAGGAAGGCTCATACCATACATTCTAAGTATACCGCCAACCCCTTTCCCAAAGAATAAATAAAATTCATCTCAAATGATTAAAGCTCACAAAATATCACTAAAAAATATAAATGATACTCACTCAATCCAAAATAGCAATCAAGAAGTAACATAACGGATCTCATCCTAATACGCAACCAAACCGCAACGTTGTCAACCGACTCGTGTTAGGATAAAAAAGATATCTCACACAATACACAGTTAGCGAGGATTCATTAGTGAAAGGGAATCTCAATTTCGGGTATAAATCACAACTAGTAATCCCATTACAAAAGCAAACATAAGCAAGCCGGTTAACAAGGAAAAGATTATGTTTTGGAGTCGTCCTCAATCAGCTTGAAGTCCGTAGATAACCCCTCATTGGACGAAAAGTAATGAATGGAAGAGTGGGTGGTGTTCAGAATGATGACGTCTAGTGGCTTCGTGAGAATCTTTCTCTAGAGTCAGTCGTCGCGGAGCTGCTTAAAGAGTCGGAACAGAATCGTAACTGTAGTTAGTGCTTTTAGTTCGAAATAGATTTGTAATTGTGCTTGGGTTATTAAAAATGGATTTTTTTTCATATCAGGAAGTCGAAATAAAAGATTATTTATCGTTTTTTATGGTAAAAGATATCATTTATAAGTATTAGGTAAAATGTTCTTAACATAATGCTAGGAAAGAATTCGAAATTGAAAGGTTGTATTTTGAATTTTAATTGTTCTAATAAAGCCTGTGAGTTTCTGAAATTTTGAATGATAGGAACGTGGGACATTTGATCTTTTCCCCAAAGTAGCTTTTAGTTTCTACCACTTATTTTAGAAAAATAAAATTTCCTTCGGTAAAAAAAGTGTGAATAAACATTTGAAATTTCTGAATTTTTAGGTTACGTCAATTTGAAATAGGAATTTTTTGTGCCAATGGATATGAGGTTATGTCCAAGAAAATAGTAAAAATTAATAAAATTTAATTTTTAAATATGCAACACACACACACAGAGAAAGTTCTTATTTTAACTCAAAAATCAAAAACTATCATTTTTTTTTATCAGAATTTATGATAAAATTTTTCATTTTTAATTTAATTTAAAAATTTTCTTTAATAACTTTTTCCCTTGCTCATTGTAGAAAATAGTGATAATAATTTTATTTGCTCTTATAATGCTAAATAAAGAATTTTAAAAAATCGATTTAAATTGACACAGAATACCATATTTTAATTTATTAACAACATATTCTAAATCGCCAATATTTAAATTTTACATTTTAAATGGTCGCTGATTTTTTGTCTTCATACATTAAATTATTGAATAAATTAATAATGAATGTAACAATCACTCATGCTTTCTTATTAATTAGATCTTAATTTTTATTCTATATTTCTCTTCATGCATTTATTTTATACTTCATTTCTTCTTTCACGTCTTCATTTTCTAATCATGGTCGCGAATTCGTGTGGGGAGTCACGGGTTCGAAACCTGGTGCCATTGCAGATCCACCATGTTGAGGAGTTGACGCACATTAAATCTATCGAGACCAGTAGCGCACACAGGAATTTTTCAAGGGGAGTCCAAGGTCGAAAGTCCACTGTTCTCGTACCATGCTTCAATACGCCACCCAACATATTCTTTTAATTTTCTCGATTTTCGGGAACAAAAAACAGAAAAAAATTCACTAATAAATAAATAATTAGCATTAATTAATAAAATTAATTATTAATAACATACTTAATTTTTACATACTATATACATAGAATTATAATCAATCGAAAAAAAATCAAGGGCTTTGGGGGGGGTCCGGACCCCCAGGACTCCCCCTTGTGTGCGCCACTGATCGAGACTCAAAGTCATCTCGTTGTCGTGGTGTGGAAGTTTGGAGAGGAGGCATCAGCTCAGGTGTTGTTCTCGCCACTTAAACGTGGCTCAAAATAAAGAAGTTTCTCAAGAGTGATTGTTTGTAAACGTTACGCCACTGTTAAGAGACACAAGAGCTATTGGTGACGAACCAACTAATTTGGAACCTCGGTCAAGTGATAAGTGGCCGCGGTAGCCAAGTGGTCTAGGCATCGGATCGTGGCCAGCGTGCCATGAGTTCGATCCCAGTACCACTGAAGACCCGCCGTGTAGGGAGCGATGCACGTTAAATCTGTCGAGAACTCAAACGTCCTCCCGTTGGTGTGGTGTGGTAGTTAGGAGAGGGGGTGCCATCTCAGGTGTCGTCCGCGTCACTTGAACATGGTTCAAAATTACGCGGACCGTCCCCAAAAAGCCCTCGTGTTGCTGAACAAGTGGGACGTTAATATTCACTCACGGTCAAGTGATGAAGACGACACCTGATCTGGCAGAACCCCTTTCTCCAAATTACCACACCATCGGGAGGACTTTGAACATCGACTGATTTAAAGTATCCGACTATCCTATAATTGTGAATTTTGCCAAAAATTGACACATCTTTTTATGATTTTATTTAATGGGCCATCTTATTAGCTTTATAAAAATACCAAGTTTACCATTTTCCGTTTACTAGAACAAAAACTACAAGTGTTTTAGTAAAAGCAGATGCCATTACTTTAAGCAAGATGTCATCTTTAATACGTGTTTTACTCGAAATGTGATTTTTTGAAAATAATCAAACGGGAATCAGAGATTGCTAAAAAAGTTTTGAACATAATTAACTGTGAAATTTTTCTGTAAGTTCTGCATAGAGTAGAATTGTTTTAACTTTCAGATTTATCAATCACTGTTTTATTACAAGATTTACAGTCCTTTATGTGAATATAATCACTGTCTTTTTAAGCATTTTCATATAGTAACCGAGATAAAGGGCTCTAGTTTTAGTAAAAATGAAAATATATCTTATCCGGGAGGTCATTTCAAAATTGAATAATATAGTAACACATTAGATTGAAGAAAGTGAAAATTTGTTCATAAACCTTTGGTGCAGAATTTTTTTGTCAATTTTTACCTATTTTTTCCCATTATTAGTAATAATAACTTCTTTTTCTCTTCTTAATTTTAGCTCATTTTTCTTAAAATGCACTAAACAAATCTAAAAATATTAAAAAAAATCCCCACATCTCTTTTTTTAAAAAAAAGAAAGAAAGAAACGAGCCTTACAGTAGTTGCAGGCGATGTGTAACATCTGAAATGTTATCGTGGTAAATTCGAAATAGCAACTTAAATCCTGAAAAAATGAATCGAGTATGATTGGAAATAATTTTCTATGGAATAATTATATCTTTAATGAAAATTTTATTTAATTAACACAAGGAGTAATGCAATTTTTTATCAAAAATAATTATTCTTCTTCAATTTGGGGAAGAGCGGTAATGATAACTAAAATATGACACATATACTTGTGATTTCAAAGTATTTAAAAACTGTTGAAAAATAGCGTCAATAACAGTACCACTGTTAGTTGTCGAAACATTTCGATTTGTGTTGATTTCGAGCTTGAGTTCATCATTCAAAAAAGCTATGAGGGGCTCTGCTTCTACAAACTGAAGTTAACTTTAAAAAATCACCGCTCAAAATCATGGAAAGCGAGTGATAGTTTTTTTTAAAAAAAGAGCAGAACCACCTTCGGTATATGGTAACAGTACAAAATGTGGAAATCTTTAATTTTTTGAACCGTTTGATTCGGAGAAATGTATACGCCCACCGAAATCACTGTTTGTCCATTTTCAAATAAGGATTCTGCTGCACACATGTCCCCAATATCTTGACTAATAATACCCAGTCCACTTGTTTGACGATAAGTAATATCCATATGTCGAACCACAACATGCGAGTTGTTCTGTTTACGATAGATTGCAACACCAGCTGCTCTGTGGCCCGGTCGTTTAATTCCTATTTTAAGTAACACCATTTTATGCGTTATTATCTTTACAAATTATGATGAGGAGGTACATCCCCTTTGGTGATAGGCGCTCCGCAATTTCCACGCCACTTGCCTTGCCCGGTCGTTTAAATTGTACGCAGCAATCAAAGTTAGGTATCGAAACACGTTCGTCATTGTCTAACCACGTCCTGCCTAAAGGATTTAGCTTCTTCTCTGATCCTAAAGTGAGAAAACAAAAACAAAGATCCACGGCCTAGACGCGTGGGGGATGGGGTGGATCCCCTCCCAAATGAAGGAGAAAAAACAGAAATTCAATGCCAGGGTAGCGAAGAGACACCACCAAGCGTGATGATTAGTCAAATTTTATAGCGCGCGCTTCCCCAACTTCCTGTTACGCATTTCCGTCCCTTTTCACGAAATCACTCCCACAAATCTCCAGCAATCGAGAGGAAAGATGTTACATATCAAAAAAAGTTGTCGCAACAGTCGCATACCTTAACATAGCGTGTCTTCAGTGATGCTATGGTTCGAACGGATGATACACAGACAACGTGTTCGAAGCCATAACAACTAGTCTACATTGACTACGAGGTTTGTCTCAAATAACCCTTGTAATGTTTCACAGTGCGACGCAGAATCAAATACAGTCAGACTTCGATTTTACGAACCTCTATCTAGTGAATTTTTCTATTTTGCGAACTTTTTCCTGGAACCAAGAACATTTTACCATTTTCTTCATAAAATAATCTCCATGTAGCGAAGTGTATTTCCTAATCGACAAACTTTTTCTCCTGTGATTCGAATTTTTTTTCTCTCCCTATTTTAAAAATATTTCTGGACATTTCAAATTATTCTGTTTGTTATCACATTTTCTGGTGATCAAAGACCTTGTTGAGTTGGTTTTATTAGTTGCCTAACTCACCTAGAGCAGTAAAATTGGCTCAATTTTTCGAATAAAAACCACAAATTAACAGACATTATTAATCATTAAATTTATGTGTGCATGTGGTAATGCCTGCTTAAAATTACTGGTTATAAAATAATGTAAATTTAAAATTACTTGTAAGCTTAAAATGTGTCATTAAAATTCCTTAGTTTTAATATAAAATTATTTTTTTAAAGTTGAAAGTACAGTATATTCTTGGACAATGTTTTCCCCCTTGTTTTCTCTGGAAATTTCTTTTTGATGGACAAGATTTTGTAAAATAAATAGATATTAATTTACAAAAAAACGTGTGGAGAGAGAAAATTATATTACTTTTTTTAATAACATCAGTGTTTATGAATTTAAAATTTGTTTTATGTGGTTTATTAAATCCACATAACCACCCTTTTTAGGGATTTAGCAACTTCGCTAAATAGAGGTTTGACTGTATCCCCAAAATAGCAATTAAGGTCTCTTATATTAGCCATTTTTAATTTCCGAAAACATAAAAAAAAAAAATGTATATTTTCTGTAAACTAATACATTTTCTAAAAACACAAAGTAGTAGAATTATCGTTGTTTCAATTCAATCATGGGTTCGAGCCCAGATACCACTAAGGTCAGACTCACCTTGTAGAGGGCTGATGCACGTTAAATCTGGCAAGGCTCCAAGTCATCACGTCAGCGTGTTGTGGAACTTTGGAGAGGGGCACAAGCTCAGATACCATCCTCGTCATTTCATCGTGGTTTAAAACCATGTTCCGTAACCTATATATATATAGCTCACATGTAACTTCAAAGTGCGACTTCGTGGCGTGGCCGTGGTAGTCAAGTGGTAAAGGTCGTAGCTCGTATGTCATGAGTTCGAGCGCAGTACCACTAAAGACGTGCCATGTAGGGGAGCGATGCACGTTAAATCTGTCGAGAGCTCAAACGTTCTCCCGTTGGTGTGGTGAGGTAGCTAGGAGAGGGGGTGCCAGCCCAGGTGTCGTCCTCGTCACTTGACCATGGATTAAACTTTCGAGGTCCGTCGCCAAAAGCCCTCGCGTAGCTGAACAGTGTAATGTTAATACTCACTCACTCACCTAAAGTGAGGAGTCAAAAAATAAATCAAATATATTTTCTTCTCTTCACACATGAGCAGTTTAAACTATGGTTGTTGTACTGCTTGTATATGACATGGCTACTTTAAAAAATCTCTTCTTTTTAAGAGTACAGAGAATACTGACAATTTAAATGTTTTTTTTTCTTTCAAAGAGTCCTAGGAATTTGGATTCTAGGGAGAACACTAAGCCTTTTTCACAAACGTGTTGCAAAAACAAAAACAAAAAAAAATAAATAAATAATTATTAGACATTCTAATTTTAATGTCCGATTTTAAATGAATAATGTTTGATTTTATTATATTATTTATTCTTGTTGAGCTTTACTTAGAACAGTATCTTCAGTCTTATTATATTATGATGCAATACATTGGTTTTTGATGCAATACAAAAAGAACGGTTCTAAGACGCCGTATGGATTTTTTTTTTGGTAAAGTGGCGCCAACTTACCTCTTGAATAACAAAGCTCTATGAATCAATAATGCTAAGTGCGTTGAAAAAATATTTTTCCGATTCGAATTTTCTTTTTTTTAAAGGAAAAACGGCGATGTCTTGTGAAATCGTCTGACCATATGGCGCCAAAGTTGCAGAACATCTGCTTCACATTCATTAAACTATAAGTAATAAATATTGGATATTTGATTATTTGATGCCGACCAAAAATAACAATTGTGGTAATATGCTTATTTGTAAGAACTATTACCATACTTTATAAATTAAATCATTTCCGGAATACTTTTTATACGCATTTTTTTTCGTTTAACTTGAAATCAAGTGTTTTAATGAAAACCTTTTTTACAAGACATAAGTGTAAAAAACAAGCTTATTCTTCTGTAGATCACTATTTTCAGAAGTTTTTCAGTTTACTTTCTGAAATAACTTTATAATAGCAGTTATTTTCATGTTTCGAAAACAAAATATTTTTCACAAAACACTGACATACATTTTTAATAGCACATTAAACGTTTTTCTTCTTTTTTTCAATAAATTAGTCCATTGAAAATCACGCTACATTTTTTTAGTTGCAAGATATTGTTTTGTTTGTTTAATTTTAAACCTGAAGAGCTTTTTTTTGATATACTGAAAGAATAATAAAATAGGCTTATATATATAAATCCAACTATGTTAAAAGGCCGCAGTAGCTTAGCGGCCAAGGTCATGTGGTCAGTACGTCATGAGTTCCAGACTATTATCAGCGAAGGCACACCTTGCCGAGGAGTTAATATACGTTAAGTCTGTCGATGATCAAACCTCCTCCCATTAGTGTGGTTTGGAAGTTGGGAGGGGTGTGTCATCTCAGGCGTCGTCCTCGTCATTTTACCATGGTTCTAAATTACGAGGTCCATCAACAATATCTATCTTATTACTTTATAAACACTCCCTTCACAAACTTTTAAATATAAAAAAAGACTCTTTAAAAAAATGTTTCAAAGAGTTGTTAGTTTACAGCATTTATATAATTCATATAACACAATCTTTACGTAGAGTATAATTTTATTGTACCAATATCTTCATTTGATCTATTCAAATTTTAGCAACCATATCACTTTGTACATATTTTTTTTAAAAAAATTATGTTGAATTACTTATCAAAAGTTAATTTTTTTAAAATTGTTTTACTCACTTCGATCATTTTTACTAAGCCAAAATTTATTTCATTGCTAGGAGTTTCATAAAATAATGGAATCTTTGAAGTCACTCAAAGGATCAAGCACATAATCAAATAGAAGGGTAGACAACTCGCAACCGGCGGCCGCATGTGGCCTACTGCCTTGAATAGTTTTGCGACCCGCTATATTCAATGCAAAAGATATATATTTTTGTATGCAGCCCGCGGGATTATAATGCCTAATCGATGTGGCCCGCAAGGTCATTTGTGTAATCCATCCCGATTAAGTACTATTTATTTAGATTTCTCTCTATAAATTAGACCCTTATATTCAGACCAATAAATTTAATTAATGTTAAAAGCATATACATAAAACTATATTTATACATATGTATGTTAAAAAAATATTCGATTTTTCATTAATATTTGAATTGTTCAAGAAATATCCAGATTTTATTTATAAGAAATGTATTCAAGCACAACAATCTTACATTAATCTTACATAACAAAATAGTCCCAAGCCCCAGAAGTGCGTGCTCCTGCTCGAGAGCTCATGGCCGGAATTGTCAAAGTCGAATTGTCTGCTTTAATCCTTATATCACTAGATCCATCATGTAACAGTGATTGCCAAAATGGTCTGTGTATATATCGACCCCCAGGGTGTCTATGAAGACCTGAAAGGGGTCCATGTCAGCAAAAAAATATATTGGGAATCCATGAGATGCAAGGGGTCTACGATAGTGGTTTTTATTAAACCAGATAGTGACTTTAATTTTAAAAGAAAATTTAAACAAATGGAAAATAAGTTTTACCTATTTAAGGTATCCGACTACCCTAAAATTGTGAATTTTGCCAAAAATTGACAATTTTTTTTATGATTTTATTTTATACGCCATCTTATTAGTTTTATAAAAATACCAAGTTTATCATTTTCCGTTCACTAGAACAAAAACTACACTTGTTTTAATAAAAGCAGATGCCATTACCTTAAGCAAGATGTCATACTTTAAAACGCGTTTTACTCGAAATATGTTTTTTTGAAAATACTCAAACGGGACCAGCAATTGCTAGAAAAGTTTTGAAAACTAAAATTTTTTGCTGTAAGCTCTGTATAATAGTAGAATTGTTTTAACCTTCAGATTTATCAATCACTTGTTTTATTGCAAAATTTACAGTCTCATATTAATATAATCGCTGTTTTTTTAAGCAATTTCATACAATAACTGAGATAAAGTGTTCCATTTTTTGTAAAACAGAAAATATCTCTTATTCTGAAGGTCATTTCAACAATGAACAACATAGCAGCACATTAGAATAAAAAAATTTAAAATTTGTTCATAAACTTGTGGTACAGAATGGGCCGCGTTTATGCTATTTTTTGTCAATTTTCACCCATTTTTTCCTTTTAGTAATAATAATTTCTCTTTCTCTTCTTAATTTTATCATATTTTTCTTAAAATGTACTAAACAAATCTGAAAAATTACAAAAAAATCCCTATACCTCCATTTTTTTTAAAAAAAGTTGTCGTAACCAGTTGGATGCTTTAACAGATTCATTTACTAATTTTAATGAGATTAATTTTCAGTTTCAAGGTGATAGCATATACTTTATTAAAACAAGGACCACTTTTTCAACATTTCTTACCAGAATTAAGTTAAAGGAGTATAATATTGACCGGTGCGAATTTTCCCAGTTTCTCAATTGATCACAAATAATCTGCCAGGAAAATGACGTTTTAAACTACATTTTAAATTTAAATGACCTTTATTCAGATTTTGAAACTTGGTTTGACTATGATAATTACCACAGTAGGCAATGAATTCATATAATCACATTGAAAAAACAAATGTCATATTAAGTTATTAAGAGGAATTGATCGGAATAGGCAGTAACTGAGATTTTATAGTAAAGTTTAGAAACTGATGTCAGCACTTCGGTTTTAAAAAAGCATACCCGTTACTTATCCCGAATTACGGAGTATTGTGATAAAGTTTTTAATTGTGTGCTTTTCCTAGCGGGGAGAAGTTTCAACGCGGTTGCCAATCTCCAAATTAAAAAAAGAAAGAAAAAGACACTACTAAAGGAAACGATTTAGGGTTAAACCAGACAAGACTGATGCCAAATGGTGAAAATTTGTTATTGAAGTACCAGATTCATCCATCCCATTATAAACATTTGCTTGTTGATCAGTTATTTTATTTATTAATTAAACTTTAATTGTAACGAATGGTAATAGAGCGCCCTCGGCTGGCCGTGTGTATACTTAACCAGTCAGCCTGCCACCTCGAGGAAGAAAGGATGTGCCAATGTCAGCCCGCGCAAACCCCTCAGTATTTGTACAGATTTTTCCTGTTTTTATGTAATTGTAACTGTGCTCAATTAGAATGTGCCACCAATTAAAATTATTTGAGCTAGCCCCCCGCCGGAGTTATTTTTGAGTATCGGTTATAAAAATGGCGCACAACGAACAGCACGAATAGTTATTTAATTTTAATATGACTACTAGTCTAATAAAATTATCTTTAACATTTCGAACACCTAGTTTATATAAAATTTTAAAGTATAGAGTCTGAAATTGTAGCGTGAGTGAGTGAGTGAATGTTGGGTTTAATGCCGCAAGAGCCGATTTCGGCTAAGCTGCGCCAATCAATCGTTAAAATATTAAAAATCCATTTAAAATACTCAAAATATAGTTAAAAGCTCACAAAAAAATAAGTAACAAGCAGATTTTGGTGGGGCATACCCCACCAAGTCAGATAAGGTTAAAACAGTTCAGAAAAGGAAAATCGAATATAAAATATTTTAAATAAATATTGCTAATCACAAGTTTTTGGTGAGGATTACCCCCGCCAAGTCTGATATGTGTGATTCAATCACGTCCCTTCCGGTGCTTGGTCGGAGTTAAATATTTTTTTTCCATAACTTCTTCTGCTTCAACATCATATATGAGCATGTCATTTTCTTCTTGTTCTTCTTCGGAAGTCTGTACTGGAGAACTCTTTATCGGTATGTGTGGAGCCATTTTTATATGTATAGCTGTTTCGTTTAGTTTTTGTAGTAGCTTTTTCTTTCTTGCTCGAGATTTTGTATGTGTCCTTTTTGAATATTGTATTATACCTGCAGAAGGGAGTCGAGTACGGGAGTTGGATGAGGAAGCAGATATATTTGATGAAGTTTCCATAGGGCTAAACGGGGTGGTGCTGGTAGTAGTAGTAGAAATTGATATAGGTAACTGAGGATCATTTGATATGGCTGGTATTTCTGAGGATGTGGAAGGAAGTAGATGTACCTGAGTTGAAGATGTGGAGACTGCAGGCATTGAGGGTGATGTACTTGCCTTTTGATTTGCAGAGGGTAAGGGTTTAAGACATTGTAATGGAGGGCAGATTACGTTCGTTATATTTGGATCGGTTTGAGTAGTACTGGATATAGTTGAAGGTTTAATGGCTTGTGCATATGTGCGAGATATTTGTGGGACAATCAGTTTACGGGCTTCAGGATAAGATATATTTTTATTTGTTTTTATTTCCTGGATCTGTTTTTCTATTTTCCACTTTGGGTATAGTTTTGAATCGGATGTATGAGATTCGGAACAATTAACACATTTTGGCTCTAGACTACAATCCGTTGAAGAATGTCCAACGGATGCACATCTAGAGCACGTTAATTGACCGCGACAAGCTATTTGTGAGTTGCCGAACCTCTGACACTTAAAACAGCGCAGAGGATTCGGTATGTATGGACGGATTTTACAATTTATATAACCTGCTTTTATATTAGTTGGGAGTTTCGGGATATTAAAGGTCAGAATTAGATGTTTAGTCGGAATTACTGTTGATTTTTTTTATTGTAATTCCCCTGACCTGAATAACACCCTGATTTGAAAATCCTTCAAGGATTTCTGCATCAGGGACGGTCAACAAGTCAGGTTCTGAAATGACACCTCTGCATGAGTTTAGAGATTTATGAGGAGTTATAGTTACAGGTGAGTTAAGAAAGGTTTTCGCGAGAAGAAACGACTTTGATTGCAATGCAGATATGGTTTCGATAAGTAGATCACCGGACTTTAAAAGTTTTATAGATTTCGGTTCACCACCAATACCTAATAACGCTTTATGTATTGCAAAAGGCGATTTATTCATCTCATTATGTGGCAAGAAAATCAGTAAAAATCTGGAATTTTTTGACATTTCATCAACGGTTGAGAGTGGGTAAAACGAGGCCGTTACCCGGGCACATCAGAATTGGATCCATAGGCGCGTGAAAAACTTCGTTCTGGCGTGCCTCCACCCACCACGGAGTCCAACAAGGGAGGCAGTGTGCCGGTCATCTGGCAAAAACCAGGCACGGCGCTTACCTGGAGTACACCCAGAATATAGTGCTACAGCATCAGGGTGAGGATCCAACGGGTAAACCCGCCACCCCTTATCTGCAGCACTAACCCTACAGCAATGTCTACGAAAAGACTTATCACCAGCCGATTGACAGGAGCGGGCTCACTCCTGCCACCCGTCTACAGCGAAGCGTGGACCAAAGGGTACGCCAAAGGTACCCCAGGACACCATTTTCCTCCTTACGGGACGCCGCACACGGCAAACATGCGGGTCGGAAAACCAACGGTGTTAGTCGAAAACGAATATCAACATAAGCAAAATATTTAATGAAACAGAAGAAAAAAAGAACTAAATTAACGCAATACAAAATGTAAACAACAATATGTTATTAATGGGGATACGTAATCAAATTAAATAAATATATAACACAAGTACACATTTACACACAAGTATATTTAATATTTTTTTAAAACTGTGATCTAGACGTGAAAAGAAAGAATGGAGGAATGGAATGACAGAAAGAGGGTCGAAAATAGAGTGAGTGAGTGATTGTAGGGTTTATTGGCACAAGAGCCGAGGCCGGCTATACTGCGCCAAACGTTCGTTAAAATATTCAAAACGTTTTAAAATATCTAAAAATGCCGACAAGAACACTGTTTCAAGAGTACAAAGTAAAATTAAAATATTAAAATTCAATTCAAAAAATAAAGGAACATACATTTTGGTGGGGGACGAACCCTGCCACAAAGTCAAGAAAGGTTAAAGCAGAAAAATTCAAAAGTAAAAATCTATATTAAAAAAAAATTCAGCCATTTGCTGGTGTAACGTCTTGGCACAACATTGAAAATGTACGCTAAGCTAATTATTAAAGAATGCCTAGTTCGAGTCTGTCCGGAGTCTCTTCCTCCGTCCGCAGGGTTGAGTTCCGGGAATCTCTCGTCGTAGTCTATTAGGAGTCTTTCGAGGAGTCTTCCTTCGTCAGCAGGCCTCTCTCTTGGGTATCTCTCGTAGGAGTCTGTCCTTTTCTTTCAGAAGGGTTCAGTTACGGGAATCTCTCGTGGCAGTCTCTCACGAGTCTCTCCAGGAGTCTCCTTTCTATCACGAGTTTTTCGAAGTCCACTCTTTTAAACTCTAGGGGCGGGTTCACTCCACGCCCCTCATCAATCCCCATTGGCCGACCTCAGGGTTTTGCACCCGGCACCAACGGTCTTGCACGTCATCCATTCGTGCAGAGATGACAAAAGTCCGGTACCTCTCAAAGGTTCCCGCCGACAAGGGCCCGGC
The DNA here is from genome assembly GCA_019973975.1 of Trichonephila clavata. NCBI lineage: Eukaryota > Metazoa > Arthropoda > Arachnida > Araneae > Nephilidae > Trichonephila > Trichonephila clavata. Next base: position 4,578 of record BMAO01006948.1, on the reverse strand, counting down.
TGACATCTGGAACTTCAAACACCTCGCCGCCGCCTGCAGAGGCGCCAGCATTCAAGACGTACAATCACTGCCCATGAATAGAAAATAATGCAGCGATGCCTGGCCCATAGTGTCCGCCAGACACACCGTCGCCGATGGTCCAGCTGTCTGATACAACACAATACCACCAAAGACAAGTGTTCCCCGGCTGTGAAAACGTTTATGAATAGAGGCGCTTTCTCCATTGTGACGACGTCACACTGGTAATGTAAATTGTAAAAGAGAGAACAATTACTTTGTGCCAGTTTTATATCGAGGTGTAATAATGTGAGAATACGGAGTATCAATATGGTAATATTTCGGTAGAACCAATTCCTCCTGATTATATTCTATCATTTCTTCATCCGAGGTATCCTGTTGGGGTGTACTTTTCCGTTGTTTGTGTGGTGCCATTTTTATACCTATTTTTGCATCGTTTATTTTTTTAAAAAAATTTTTTTTTCTTGTTTGAGATTTTGAATTTTGTTTTGAATCCTGTGTTGTAGATGCAGAATGGGGTTGAGTACAAGGGATTGATGTGGAAGCGGATGTGATTGAGGATGATTTAATGGGGGTGAGTGAGTGATTGTAGGGTTTATTGGCACAAGAGCCGAGGCCGGCTATACTGCGCCAAACGTTCGTTAAAATATTCAAAACGTTTTAAAATATCTAAAAATGCCGACAAGAACACTGTTTCAAGAGTACAAAGTAAAATTAAAATATTAAAATTCAATTCAAAAAATAAAGGAACATACATTTTGGTGGGGGACGAACCCTGCCACAAAGTCAAGAAAGGTTAAAGCAGAAAAATTCAAAAGTAAAAATCTATATAAAAAAAAATTCAGCCATTTGCTGGTAATGTAAATTGTAAAAGAGAGAACAATTACTTTGTGCAAGTTTTATATCGAGTAGGTGTAATAATGTGAGAATACGGAGTATCAATATGGTAATAATTCGGTAGAACTAATTCCTCCTGATTATATTCTATCATTTCTTCATTTAAATGGGGGTGAACATATTATTGGTGGTGGTAAGTACTGAATTAGAAATAGGAGTCGGTGGCTGAGTTTCTGACACTGTAGTGGCTATTGAAGAGGTAAAGGGCAAGAGGTGTGCCTGGGCTGAAGATGATGTGAAAACAGCAGGAGTGGATGTTGGTATATTTGGTTTTGGGAGGGATGAAATTGGCTGTAGTAAATTTAAGGGTGGACATTTTATTTTTGTTATATCTTCGTCTGTCTGTGTAGAACTGTTTATAGTAGAGGATTTGGTAGCCTGGGCGTAAGTTTGTGATGTTTGTGGAACTATTAATTTTCGGGCTTCTGGGTAAGATATGTTATTATTCGTTTTGATTGTCTGAATTTGTTTTTCGGTTTTCCATTTGGGGCACAGTTTGGAATCAGCTGTATGGGGTTGAGAGCAATTAATACATTCAGTGCAATCTGTGTGCAATCTGTGGAAGCATGTCCAACAGATGCACATCTAGAGCAAGTAAGTAGGCCGCGGCAGGAAGTTTGTGAATGTTCGAACCTCTGGCACTTAAAACAGCGCAGAGGATTCGGAATGTATGGACGAATTTTACAATTCAGGTATCCAGCTTTGATTGAAGTGGGTAAATTTGGGTTATTAAATGTTAAAATTAAATGTTTAGTAGGGCAAACCATGTTATCCTTTTTTATTGTAATTCTTCTGACTTGAATCACACCCTGATCTGAGAAGCCTTCAAGGATTTCAGATTCAGAAGTGTTTAACAAGTCAGATTCAGAAGTGTTTAACAAGTCAGGTTTAGAAAAGACACCTCGGCAAGTATTAAGAGATCTGTGTGAAGAAGCTTGAAGTGGACAGTCAAGAAATGTTTTTGCAGATAAAAAGGACTTTGATTGTATAGCAGATTTTGTTTCCACAAGCAAATCATCTGATCTTAATTTTTTAACCGATTTCGGTTCACCGATTCCTTGTAGAGCCTTTTGAATAGCGAAAGGAGATTTTTTCGACATCTCACCATTGGGCAAGGGTGAGTGAGTGAGTGAATGTAGGGTTTTATGGCGCAAGAGCCGATTTCGGCTAAGCTGCGCCAATCAATCGTTAAAATATTAAAAATCATTAAAAATACTCGCATATAAAAGTTCACATAAATAAGCAGCAAACAGATTTTGGTGGGGGATGCCCCACCAAGTCAAATAGGGTTAAAATTATTCAGAGGAGAAAAAAATATTTTTATATATAGGTAAAAGTTTTAATATAACAAGATTTTGGTAGGGATTAACCCCACCAAGTCCGATAAGTACGATTCATATAATTTCAATTTCTGTGTTTCGTCGGGGTTAATAATTTTCTTTCAGTTTTTTCTTCACGCTTTCTTGGAGTAATAACGTGCAAAAATCCCTGCTGTCTCCAGGTCTCATTTTTCCAGTACTCTTCCGACAAGAATTTTATTGTTTCCTTTTTCGGTGTTTCCACCTCTTCTTCTACGTCATACATAATCATGTCTTCATCTGAGGTGTCTTGAGTAGGTGAGCTTTTTTTCGGTTTGTGGGGTGCCATTTTAATCTCTATTTTTGGTTTTCCAGCGTTAGATATGTTTTTGGTAGGACGTCTTTTTTTACGACATTTTGAAGCCTGAGATACAGAAGTTGTATCTGTTGATTGTAAGCTATTGGATTCTGAGGTAGCAGCTATGGTACTAGATGTTGTACAGGTGGGAATTTCAACAACAGAAGAGGGTTTAATAGTTGATTTCGAAGAGGATTCAATAGGTGAAAACATATTATTGGTGGTAGAAAGTACGTTATTAGATAGAGGAATAGGTGGCTGAGATTCTAACATAGTAGCTGCTATTGAAGAGGTGGATGGCAAGGGATGTGCTTCCTTTAAAAATGATGTGGAAACCGCCGGAGTGGATATATTGGATGTGGAAGGGACGTTGTTGAGCAAAAGATTTGCTGACTGAGAGTCTGATGTTGTAGCAGTTACTAGAGGCGTGGATGGCAAGATATCTACTTGAGCTGAAGATGTAGAGACTGATGGAATAGAGAGAGTTAAATTTTGTTTCGGAAGTGAAGAAGCTTGAAGTAGTTTTAATGGTGGACATATAATTTTAGTGATATTTTCATCTGTCTGCGTAGAAGAGGATGTTATTGATGATTTAACAACCTGAGAGTATGTCTGTGATGAAAGAGGGGCTAATAACTTTCGGGCTTCTAAGTAAGTTATGTTTTTATTAGTTTTAATTTCTTGTATTTGCTTTTCTGTTTTCCACTTTGGACAAAATTTGGAATCGGCGGTATGGGGTTGAGAGCAATTAATACATTTAGGCTCTAGAGTGCAATCTATAGAAGAATGCCCCACAGATGCACACCTAGAGCATGTTAGTTGGCCACGGCAGGAAGTTTGAGAATGTCCGAACCTCTGGCACTTGAAACAGCGCAGAGGATTTGGAATATATGGACGGATTTTACAATTTAAATAACCAGCTTTAATAGTTTTGGGTAGAGAGGGGCTGCTGAAAGTTAAAATTATATGTTTTGTTGGGATAATTGTAGCATCTTTTTTAATTGTAATTCTCCTGATCTGAATCACACTCTGATCAGAAAATCCATCAAGGATTTCTGCATCAGGAGTGTTCAACAAGTCAGGTTCAGAAATGACACCTCGGCATGAGTTAAGGGATTTGTGAGGAGTAACTGTAAGTGTAGAATCAAGAAATAGTTTTGCAGACAAATAAGATTTCGATTGAATAGCTGATTTTGTTTCTACAAGTAAATCACCAGATCGCATTTTTTTAACCGATTTTGGTTCACCGATTGCTTGTAGGGCTTTGAAAATCGCAAAAGGGGATTTTCTTGACATTTCATTATTAGGTAAAGTTAAAATCAAAAATCGTGCATGTTTAGCAATATCGTCAATGTTTGAGTTGGGTAATACGAGGCCTTTACCCGGGCACGAAATTTCAGGATCCATGAAAGAGAGATGGTATTCATCCTGGTGTGGCTCCACCCACCACGGAGTCCAACAAGGGAGGCAGTGTGCCGGTCATCTGGCAAAAACCAGGCACGGCGCTTACCTGGAGTACACCCAGAATATAGTGCTACAGCATCAGGGCGAGGATCCAACGGGTAAACCCGCCACCCCTTATCTGCAGCACTAACCCTACAGCAATGTCTCCGAAAAGACTTATCACCAGCCGATTGACAGGAGCGGGCTCACTCCTGCCACCCGTCTACAGCGAAGCGTGGGCCAAAGGGTACGCAAAAGGTATCCCCAGGACACCATTTTCCTCCTTACGGGATGCCGCACACGGCAAACATGCGGGTCGGAAAACCAACGGTGTTAGTCGAAAACGAATAAATCAACATAAGCAAAATATTTATATAAACTGAAGAAAAAAAAAGACACTAAATTAACGCAATACAAAATGTAAACAAAAATATGTTAATAATGGATAAGTAATCAAATTAAATAAATATATATATATAAATTTCAATTAAGTACATTTAATATCGTTTAATCTGTGATCTAGACGTGAAAAGAAGAAAAAAGAAAAATTGAATGACAGAAAGA